>JANAVB010013316.1:0-104497 GCA_029216955.1 Iris pallida
TTGTTATGTGGTATATGCCGAGGTCAACTACAACCTCCTGCTCGGTCGACCATGGCTACGAGTACATGGTGGTGCCCTCCACGCTCCACCAGTGCATGAAGTATGTATCCCTAATGGCGTCATCCGGACGGAGTTTGCAGACATCGATCCTTTCAAAGGGATTGAAGCCTACTTCACCGATTCCGACTTGTACAAACCCATTGACGAGGAGGAAGCCAACGACGCTGATGATGAGGCAGAGACGGCACAGAGCCGGACATGGAGCCTGAGACGACTCCCGACGCCCCCTTAAAAATCCGACTGAAGGGAAAACCACCCCAGAAGGCGCCTCCAATGAGCATCAAGCTATCAGGGAAAGCGCCGGCTCGCGAAGCACCCCTGAAGATACGCCTCAAGGGAAAGCCACCTCACATCGGCTCCCCTGGTGGCAAATTACAAGGGAAGGCACCACTCACCGGAGGCGCAGCCGAGGCGCCTCTCAAAGTGCGTCTCAAGGGCAAGCCGCCGAAGTCATCCAAGGTGTCAGAGAAGGCTCATATAACCCTCTCAGACCTCAAAATCAAAGCTGTGGTGGACCTCCTAGTCTGCCCCCAGTTCTTACAGACGAGGAGCTTGGTGAATATATCTCGGCTGACGTAGAGGCACCCTCCTTGACAATGTAATCCCACGGGATAAGATCTCGTATTTTATCAATAATAGAGTGTCTTTTAATTATTCTTGTCTTCCACACTGGAATGCCATGTATACATTAGATAACGCTCTACGGTCGTTGCAAACACAAATAACGACCGTCCATCATAATCGAGTAGTCCCGTCTCAAGGAGTCTTCATAGTCCCTCCACAGCCGAGACGAAGGCACCATCATCTCGGGCAAAGTCGAGCGTCATCAGGACCTCCCGTCAATCGAGCCCAAACCTGATACCGGCAGAGTACAAGTCTATCGGTACACAGATACGGCAAAGCACATCATCCAAAAGATGGGCTACGACCAGAAAAGCAACAAAGGCTTAAACTACGGCAAGGGTCGGCATCTCCCTGTCCGGCTTTCGATGCCCAATAGAAAGCCACAGGACTACTATAATCGGACTCGACGGGGGTTAGGCTATGTCACGCCACCATCAACCCCAGAGAGTTCAGATGCGGAAGACGTAGAACATTCCCACTCGTCCGAAGCATCGACTTGGGATTCCGATACCAGCATCGGATCAGTCTTCAGGAAAGTACTGTCAGCTAACATGACGTCAGCACAACCTCAAAAAGATGAAGGCGAAGACCAAGCGCCGGAACCCTTCGAAGAAGAACCCTGGGCCCAACGCCTAGGAGAACAATGGAAATCTCGTTTTGAGTTACGCGAACCTCCCACCGAAGACGAAGTCGAGCAGATCGACCTCGGGGATGGGTCTTCTTCCAAACCCATCTTCATCAGTAAAAGCCTAGAAGGAGAAGATCGAGAATCTTTAATCCAACTGGCTAAAGAGTATATCGACGTCTTCGCCTGGAGCTATGAAGACATGCCGGGACTCGACCCATAGATCGCAATACATAGGTTGAACATCTTACCTGATGCCAAACCTATCAAACAACAACAACGACGCTTCCATCCAGACATCATGAATGCCATCGATCAGGAGGTAGACAAACTCTTGACCAGCGGCTTCATCCGTGAGGAACAACACCCGGATTGGGTAGCCAACGTCGTTCCTGTCACCAAGAAGAACGGGAAGATACGAGTCTGTATCGACTTCAGGGATCTCAACTCTGCTTGCCCGAAGGACGAATTCCCGCTTCCAATAACTGATGTGATGATCGACAACACATGTGGCTTTGAGCGCATGTCCTTCATGGACGGGTATTCAGGCTACAATCAAATCAAGATGTTCCCCGATGACGCGAAACACACGTCATTCAGGACTCCAAAGGGTATTTTCTGCTACACAGTAATGCCCTTCGGCTTGAAGAACGCCGATGCGACATACCAGCGAGCTATGAGCACCATCTTCCGTCAACATCTTCGCAAGACAGTCGAATGCTATGTTGACGACATCGCAGTCAAGAGCCGCCTCAAAGGAGATCACCTACAGGACCTGAAAACGGTCTTCGATCTCATGCGGGCACATCAACTCAAGATGAACCCCGCTAAATCCTTTCTGGGGGTTTCTAGCGGCAAATTCTTGGGCTTTGTCATCACAGCGAAAGGCATTCATGTTGATCCTGAGAAGACCAAAGCCATCCTCAACATGGACCCTCCGAAGAACCTTCGAGAACTTCGGGGCCTACAGGGACGTCTGGCATATATCCGGAGGTTCATAGCAAACCTCTCCGGTAGATGTCAACCCTTTACTCAGCTCATGAAGAAGGGAGTCTCTTACGTCTGGACAGAGGAGTGCCAAAAGGCTTTCGACGACATCAAGGCTTACTTAACACCCCAGTCCTGGTAGCGCCAGTCGCCGGAAAACTATTTCTCCTCTACGTTCGTGCCATGGATCATTCTCTTGGCGCTCTGCTGGCTCAAAACAGCGATACAGGCTTCGAGCAAGCAATCTACTACCTCAGTCGAACACTCATCGGGGCCGAACACCGGTACAACCCCGTCGAAAAGGAGTGCTTGGCTTTGGTGTTTGCCATCCAGAAGACTCGTCATTATGTCTCGGGTCAGACAATTCATGTCATTTCCCGAGTCAATCCGCTCAGAGTCCTCATGACAAAGCCAGGATCATTGAACTCCCGCTGGCTACATGGGCAATCCTGCTAACACCGTACAACATGGTGTTTGTTCCGCAAAAGGCTGTCAAGGGTCAAGCTCTGGCTGACTTTTTAGCTGTACACCCCATCCCAGAATCCTCAAAACTCTATGAAGATATCCCGGATGAGGTCCAAGAATCCAACGTCACCGAAGGAAGCTCCGTTTGGCGGATGTTCTTCGATGGCGCTTCGAGAACAGGCCCCAAAGGCTAAATCATCGCAGGAGTGGGGGTAGTCTTAGTCTCCCCCGATCAGCTGGTCATCCAGCGTGCGTACTCTCTTTCGAAGCCGTGCTCCAACAACGTTGCCGAGTACAACGCACTCGTCATGGGACTCCAGCTCGCACAACAGCTGGGGGTCGACCATCTGGAAGCCTACGGCGACTCAAAACTCGTCGTAAACCAGGTTCGGGGACAATACGAGGTTCGCCATGAAGATTTAATCCCTTATCATGAAGTCGCGTTGAACATCATTTCAACCTTCACCGGGTTCTTCATCGAACATGTCCCCCGTTTACAAAACTTGGGGGCCGATGCTCTGGCTGGCCTCGCAGCCTCATTGGCAGCGCCCCTTGGGACTCAACACTATGTCACGGTGACTGGCCGAGATCTGATTTGTCCCAGAAACAACCTATGCTTGCAGGTGGCTCACGCCATGCCGACAAACACTGGTGTTAATGTCCGAGACTGGAGGTTCCCGTTCATCGACTTCGTTGTCTACGAAATCCTTCCAGAGGACCCGAAGGAAGCCGTCTCAGTCAGGAGACGCTCTCTTCGATTCTACTACGATACAGCTACCAAAATGCTGTACCGACGCTCCTTCGATGGGCACCTCTTTCGATGCCTGTCCAACGAAGAAGCAGCCGAAGCTCTTCAAGAAGCTCATGACGGAACTTGTGGAGCTCATCAACCCGGTCCTAAGTTGCAAGATCGACTGCGACGTATGGGCTACTACTGGCCAACCATGGCCGCCGATGCTGTCGAATATGCTAAGAAGTGCCACGTGTGCCAACTTCATACAGACTTCATACATACACCATCGGAGCCGCTACATCCTACAGTCGCCTCCTGGCCCTTCGAAGCCTGGGGCATGGACATTGTAGGGCCAATCACCCCTCCTTCATTGAGAGGACACCGTTTCATCCTGGCCATCACCGACTACTTCTCCAAATGGGCAGAAGTAGTTCCACTAGCAGAAGTAAAAAGCTCCAGGGTGGTCAGCTTTATCAAAGACCATGTTATTTATCGTTTCGGAGTACCCCGACGGATCATCCATGACAATGGTCCTCAGTTTATCAGCCATATTTTCAGCAGGTTCTGTGACAAGAATCGCATTCAGAACGTGGCCTCAACCGCCTACAATCCGGCAGCAAACGGATTGGCTAAGGCATTCAACAAAACTATCGTTAGACTGCTCAAAAAGGTCGTGTCATCCAACAAACGCGACTGGGACGAAAAGCTTGGCGAATGCCTTTGGGCCTACCGCACAACGGTACGGACCCCAACAGGCAACACTCCATTCTCCCTGGTCTACGGGCGAAGCAGTACTGCCTCTCGAGATACAGATACCTTCGCTCCGCGTAGCAATCACAAACAAACTCACAGAAGAGGACAATCAACATCGTCGTCTGCGGGAACTGGAGGCACTTGACAAAAAGCGTCTCCTAGCTCAACAACGCATCGAGCTCTACCAAGCCCGTATATCACAGGCTTTCAACAAGAAGGTCAAACAGAGGACTTTCCAAGTTGGCGACCTGGTTTTAGCAGTCAGAAGACCAATGGTGTTGACCCACAAGACACCAGGAAAGTTCGAGCCCAAGTGGGAAGGACCTTTCATCATAGAGACGGTATACTCAAACGGTGCTTACCGCCTCGCCAAACCCAATGGGGACTTGTTCATGATGCCCATCAACGGCAAGTTCCTAAAGAAGTACTATTCTTGACATCCTTCAGACATGTACTTCCCCAAACAACCTCTTTCCACAAACTTATACGCTTCCGGAACCCAGCTGTTCCGTGGCATCTTCCAATAGAAAGATAACCACGTCCATATTACCTCTGAGTTGTCTCTCTACACCCTACAAAGCAGAATCTTACACTTCGTAAGCCTACGCTATCCTTCATGTTTACCACGTCCACATTACCTCTGAGTAAACATCTTGTACAAACAACTCCTGCGTTATGTACATTGATCGCAGAATTTCTACGTCCATATAACCTCTGAGTTCTTCATCGTATCCCCCAAGATCATTCCTACCACGTCCATAATACCTCTGAGTAGGAAGATTCTATCATTTCGAACCCAATGATTGCCATGTCCATATTACCTCTGAGCAAACATAATGGTTCCTTCAAACTTATTATCTGTACCTGAAAACCAAGGTGTGCAAAAGATAATAGGTCCACACAAATCAAGTTCATGACAACAAAAGATGAACACATCACAAAAAAGGTTGTAGACTTCTTTATTCTTCTGAAAAAAAGTACAAGAAGCTACATCATCCCCCAGTAAGGGTTGCAAAAGAACACAAAAGAAAAAGGGAAAAGCTATGGTCCCTGAATCTCCCCAGGATGGACTGAGAGCTCCCTGACTCGAAGCTTTAAGTCGACTGCACGGGCCTCCACCGTCGCCAGGACTCGTCGCTCTGCTTCTTGGCGCATCAATTCAACGGCCCCAGCGGAAGTATCACTTGCATGCTTCTCATCAAGCTGTTGTCGTTGCTGCGCCAAGGCAAGAGTCCGCTGAGTAAAAGTCGCTTCATCCTTCTTGAATGCTGCATATTCAGCCCGGACACGCTCGACCTCTAACTGGAGTCGGGCCCGTTGGTCTTCAAGGCGGCGCATCTGGGTGTCGATATCTGCGATATTAGCTTCCAATACAGCTCGAGTTTCCACCGTCGTCTTCATGGACTGAGACAACTGCTCTACCGCAGCCTCAGTCTCAGCCCCCTCGCGCTCCCAAATGCCTACGGTGGCCTGGTATGAAGACTCGATCTCGGCAATCAGCTTCCCCTTCTCCGCATCTATCAGGACAGAGAGGTCGTTTCGCTGGATGTGTTGAAGTTCCGCGAGCCGCTCATCCAGCTCAATCACTGAAGCCTCCAGAATTTCGGCCATGTGGTCGTGGCCTTGGTGAATACGAATCAGCTCGATGCAGGGCATTGCCAAAGCTTTTGCCGTCGCAAAACTCCTGTTGGCATCTATCACAGCAGATACACCCTTCTGCAGCATTTTGTATACCCCCTCGACGAGGAATTTCACATACTCGTCTGCATCCGCCAGGACCTGCGGCGTCATCGCAGGAGTTGGAGGAGCTACTACAGTTTGCGGACCGAAAGAAGATCCGCCAACCTCAATCAGCGAGTCTTGAACCTCGGCATCAATGGGCTCTTCATCAACAGGGACTGGACTGCTAGCCCGAGGAGCCGAAGCAACAGAAGGGGCCGGCACAGGCGTCGAGATGGTCCCCCAAGTAGAAGGAGCGACAGAGGGTTCTACACCTTTACCCTTCTCAAGCCCAGGAACCACCGATGTCAACGGCCACCTCTTCTACCCCCAACGTCCTATCAACAGTTGGTACCTTCCTTGGCAGAAAAGAGAGATCATCACTTATCTCTTGACCCGTCTCAGCGGTCGCGACCGGAAGACGGGTCTCATCATCAACAGGGACAGAATCTGTCACTACCTCCTGAGCGGTAGCCGCCTCAACTTCTACGGTTGAAGTCGGGGTAGGACTCAGCAATGATACAGCCGACCTCCCCTCATCATGATAAAGAGGGGATTCAACCCTCTCCTCTATCTCAACTACTTCTGTTGCCTCCGCAACAGGCTCTTGCAGCTCTGGAGCAACGTCATCGGAAGACGACGAACTCCATTCTTCTTCACCACCAGGAAACGGCGTGCTTGTTAAACCTTCGGCACTTGAAGCTTCCGTTCTGGCCTTTGCCGTCTCGGAAGCTGCTGCACCCTCAGTTTCCCTCCTGACATAATCCGGGGATACCGAAATCTCCACGTCAACAGCATCCTCCGGATCTTCCTCCATGGGAGACATCATGGTCGGCGGGATACGCACTTCAGACGAGCCCGCCGTCCCTTCTCGCCTGCTCCCACCTGACTTTAGGGTGCGTGGTTTTCTTTTTAACGGTTCCTACAAGAGAAGATGAAGCCTCGTAAATAGTGGAACCAAAATCAGATTATGTGGGATGCCTTTACCTCTGCGGACGTTGAATCCGATGACACCATCGGTGATGACGCCTTCTTCTGCTTCTTCGGTACAGGAGATTCAATCCCTACGTCTGCACATCGCTTTGATCGATCGCCCGAGGGTTCTGCTTGAGATGCAGAAGGGGCACTCCGGTGACCTACCCCTGATGGACGATACGATCGGGCCTTCACCGGCACGTCCCCGGTCACTGCTAACTGGGTGCCTGTAATAAGACTGGTCTCCCTGTCATATCCGGAGGGCGCAGCAGCCATAGCACAGTAAAATTTGGCAGCTGAGTAAAGAATGGGCGGCCGCGGATCTGGGGCGGGCAACGTAAAATGAGCCCCGGTACATCCGGCATTATAGTAATGCCAAGCTCGTACACCATCGAACAAACTTCCAATATACCCCAGAGAAATACTGGGGTTATCCAACATCATCTGGGCATAACCAAATTGTCGCACAAAGCGGCTTGGCAAATATGGTTCCAGGTAGCACTGATTCCTGTTCCGGTATACCAGATGAGATGGCCGGATACTCTGCAACCAGCAGAATCCCCATTGAGGCAGAGTGGTGGTACCTTCGCCCAGATCCCTTAGATCTTCGTTGGCCTCAAAGCCCAAGTAGATTGGACCAACTTTGGTAATTTCCCAACCCTGAAGACGGGATAAAACCTTTCTACAAACAGGGACACCAGTATGTGACCAGCTCCTCCGATTGAAACGACGAAGGAGTGCATCTCCAGCCTTATAATCTTCTTCCGAGCCTGGACTCAGCACACTGGGATGATACAAAATCAGCCATCCCATCAAATAATGAAACGGCAGTTCGGCGTGCGAAAAGTTATTGTTTCGGCCTCTGTCATGAATCACATTTCCAGCAAACTCTCGTAAACCTCGCTGCAGGTTACATACCATTGCGGGAAGAAGAGCCAAACGCCGGCCGAAGACCAGCTTCACGGCTGGCAGGATTAAGTTTCGGGTTACCCTCTCTACGGCACCCGATCCGCCCGCGAACACGTAATCCCGGAGCCATATCATCAGGTAGGACGCCAACACCGCCTTGGATGACATCCGATAAGCAAGATGCCAGAAGCAGCTGTAGGAGCGTGCATCTGACTGCTGGTCTTCATTTCCTCGGGGATTTTTCTCCCCTAACCTGCTCATTTCGGACAACACTTCGCTACGAGAGAGCGCCGATGGAGTGGAAAATTGTGAGGGATCCTCTTTATCTTGTCTAAAGACATAATCTCTCCAAGCGGTCACATGAGGCTGCGTCCCGTTCCTATCCCGTCTCTGCATATAGTAGTGATGACTCGCCACTTCCTTGAAGATGGCCGTCATCTCCTCAGCCCTGTCCTCCAGGACTTGAAGTTCCTCGTTGGTAGGAAAGTACTCTTCATAGGGTTCCGACCCCCAAGGGAGTTTTGACACCTCGTACATCTCATGAAGTGCGAACCCTAATTCCCCCACCGGAGTAAAAAAGGTCCCGGTATGGACATTAAACATCTCCAGTAGTGCGAGGAACATGTGCCTGTTGAGATCAACACCCGCCTGGGTAGCACGGATCGCGGCAGTCAACCCAATCTCTCGAAGCTCGGTCCGAAACCGTGACAAGATCCAGAGTGTCAGTTTACTCCCAACTGGTTGAAGACAGCCTCCAAGAACACTTCATTCAAAGGCGGGATCGCCACTGACACTAGCAAAGATCAGAAAAATGTTAGAAGCAACAAGAGAAGAAGAGCTTCGGCGCATTCAGGGTTTAAGCCCATGTGCGTCAGCAGCCTCGGCGCATCATCAGGGTTTAAGCCCATGCGCGTCAGCAGCCTCGGCGCATCATCAGGGTTTAAGCCCATGCGCGTCAGCAGCCTCGTTGCATCATCAGGGTCTAAACCCATGCGCGTCGACGAACAAAGACCGCGGCACATCATTAAAGACCCAAGGTCTATGTGCGTTGGTGTACGGAAAAACGAGACTTACCAACCACCTCTGGCCGAACTTCGACAGGCCATCGGGGAACGTCAGCCGTTACAACTTTTGCAGGCTCCTTCGCTTTCTCCTTCCCCTTGCCGGCACCACCGTGAGGAGTCTTGGGAGCCATTCTCTCAAAGAAGAAAAGGTTAGGGTTTGAAGAATAACTCTAAAGAAAGCAAAGGCACAGAGAAGACGAACTCTCTCTCTCTCCAACCCTCACCTATTTATAGGGCATGGTCGCACGCGTGAACCGATGACGTGTAATCTCAGCCGTCGCTTTGGATTCCGTGAGGAGATAACAACAAATACAACCAAAAGATCATCATTAATCTTTTTGGGTTACCAAGGCGTCATCATCATCAACTGGAAGGAGCATGCGCCCGAACAAGCATGCGTCCAACAATCATGCGCCCTGACCTCCATGCTTCTTATTCAAAGTATTCCAAAACTTATTCAAAAGTTTTGAAAACTTTGAAGGGGGTCTTGTAGAAGCATGGAATTTCACAGCCAGAAAGCCCATGCGCCAGGCACTATATGCGCCAGAACTCAGACAGCAAAATCAAATAAGCCATTCGAAGAACGACTTTTTATTTATATATAAAAGTCTATTACATGGCTAGAAAAGGTTGTACAAAGGAGAATTTCTACAAAAGAAAGATCCTAGATCTACAGCCAGCGGCCACCATGCGCCTCCAGATAGGCGCAGCAACCACCATGCGCCTTCCGATAGGCGCAGCAGTCACCATGCGCTGTCAGTTAGGCGCAGCAGATGCCATGCGCCTCCAGCCAGGCGCATCCCACCATCTCTTCAGCAGCTCAGTTATGTGCATCCACCTCAGTTATGTGCATCCCTTCAGCAGCTCAGTCATATGCAACTCTTCCAACCAGGCTCACCTGGCCGAGCAGAGCCCAGTTATGTGCTGCTCTTCCAGCCAGGGTCACCTGATAAGTGCTTCGATTACACAAAGCATTTAACCCTCTGGCTGGAACCAAGGAAGAGAAGAGCACGGCAAAGCTGTGGCCAGGGGAGGCTTCGAAGAGCCTCCAAAGACCAAGGAAGACCGTGATCGAAATCATGGCACAAGGAGCTTTCAACACAATCAAAGTGGGCGGCACCCACTTTCAAGGAAGAGAGAACCTAGCACCGCCATTCCGATCTACGGCTCTTCCGAACAACGGAGACGAGGCCCGAACATCCTTATCTTTGGATGCAACAGGCACCTTTCGCCTGCCTCAGAAGCCCTCGACTCCGTCTTTTGGATGTAACAGTCACCTTCAAGTGCATCGAAGACAACACGACGTCTCATCTTCACCCTCGAGAGCACTTCGTCAATAGAATGCACCCGCATATCCAAGTTCATGTTGGAAGTACGTGAGGGAACGAGGAGCAAACCTTCTCTCCATGCCACTATTTATAGGCCGGGCAAATCAAACCCATGCGCCAAGTGGATGACTCTCCAAATTCTGTACAATGAATTTGCATTAAATGGATGAACCGGACGCCTCGAATTCAGCCAAACGACTATTTATAGTACTCGAGGAGCGAGACAGCTGCATCATTAAAGGACATGTCGGATGCGCCAGCCAAACAGTGTATCACACAGACGCGCCCTCCAGCATCAGGTGCATCACAAAGACGCGCCCTACAGTACCCGGCGCATCACAGAGGATGCGCCCCCCTCACATCTCCATACCGAGTGGAACACCAACCAATGTGCCCACTCAGCTGTCCATCGAACGTCACAAACATTAAATACTGAACTGACACCAGAGTTGGCTGCACGCTTCCTAAAGTCTGAACAGTTGACAGCTTTTTCAGAGAACGAAGTGTCGGCAACGTCAGCATCATCATGACTCTATTCCGACGGCTACTGCCACGTGTCCATCCGTATGCGCCTCTACGGCCATGCTTCCAAATCGCCATGCACCTCTACGGCCATGCGTCCAAACCAGCATGCGCCTCAAAAGCCGTGCGCCTCAGACCCGTCACTGATCCCTAAAGACAGAAGAAGAGTCTCCAGTTGAAGCTTTGCATGCGCCTCAAAAGCCATGCGCCCCAGACTGATCTCTGATCCCGAAAGACAGAAGGAAAGTTGCCTGCATGCGCCTCAAAAGCCATGCGCTCTAAACAGTTTGTAACCTCTAAAGGTTATGAGCCGCAGCCACCTCCTACGTCCAATCAAGGCGCAGCTCACCAGATTACTTCCCCCCACCAAATTCGAGATCTTCGAGCCATGGGTCGATGACACGTGTCCTTTGACTCAACTCGTCCAAGATTTCAGCAACAGAAAGATCTTCTCCTCTGCTACGTGCCGGCTCACAACAGCAGTATAAAGAGTTCTCCCCCTCAATCAGGGTGCATCATCTACGCGCCTCCATCAGCAACCTCCACGTGGCGTCCCCACACCGACGCATCCCATATGCGCGCATGAGCAGCCAGCCTGCAAATCTATAAATAGAAGGATCGTCTCCTTCACACACACACAGAATCCACAACGAACATACAAGGAATCATCAGAGAGGCAGATACAGACACTCAACGTCTTCTTCCTCTCAGCAAGCTCCAGCTCCCAGAGCAATCCACACCTTCAGAGAACCGATAACCGTCGTCAGCCCGTCAACGGAGTCAACGCATTACCACTCGCTCCATTGGCACTAAGGACCCAGCTTAAACAAAAGTGTACTCCTAGGACTACATCTAAGTCCTACATTGTAACACTGTTCTGTTTGTATTAAAGTTTTTCAATCAAACAATTTTAATGGCAAACAAGCATCATCATTACTTTCCTCCGACGGTTACTGCCACGTAGCCGCCCAATCATCTCGCATGCGCCTCCACAGCCATACGTCTAAATCTGTATGCACCTCAAAAGTCATGTGCCTCAGACTTCTCTCTGATCCCCAAAAGGTAGAAGTACAGTCACGCTTCGCATGCGCCTCAAAAGCCATGCGCCACAAATGGTTCGCGACTCCCAAAGGTTACGAGCCAAAGTCTCTTCATGCGCCCAATCCCAGGCGCATCCTACCAGATCATTCCCCACCAAATCCGAGATCTCCGAGGCATGGGCTGATGATACGTGCCCTTTGACTCGATTCACCCAAGATCTCAGCAACAGAAAGATTCCCCCCTGCTACGTGCCAGCTCACAACATCAGTATGAAGATTTCAACCCCTCAATCAGGACGCATTGTCCATGCGCCTCCATCAGTAATCACCACGTGGCGTCCCCGTGTCCAGACGCATCCTACATATGCGCGCATGAGCAGCCAGCCTGCAAAGCTATAAATAGAGGGATCATTTCCTTCTCACCCACGAACGCACACAGAGGCAAATATACATCGACAGACAGAGACTTTGTACCACCAGAGAGGCAGATACAGACACTCAACGTCTTTCTCTTCTCAGCAAGCTCCAGCACCCAGAGCAATCCAAACCTTCAGAGAACCGATAACTGTCGTCAGATCATCAATGGAGTCAACGTATTACCACTCGCTCCATCGGCACAAGGGACCCAGATAAACAAAAGTGTACTCCTAGGACTACATCTAAGTGTTATATTGTAATACTGTTCTGTTTGTATTAAAATTTGCTCAAAAAATTTTAATGGCAAACAAGCTGGCGACTGTGCTGCGGACCTCTTTCTCCTCCACCGAGAAAGCTGTATCACAATCCGACGACGTGAAGGTGGGCTCCTCCCATAAGACGCTGGTTGTACGCCTCAATCAACAGGCGTATGAGGAGTTCATCTCTGAAGGCAGTGCGAGTCCTTCGAAGCGGCTGCCGAAGCCGAAGAAGACTCGCCGAGTCTGGGTGCGCAAGGTCGACGCCTCTGGCACCACCACCGAAGGGGATGCGCCAATCCAGCCTTCCCTTCCTGCTGACGTCCTCAGCAACCAAGATGCTTTCGCCGGTGCAGCGCATCTCTCGGGGAAACGTGCGGCTGACCACATTCTCCAGCCATCTCCCTCTCAGACGAGGAAGATGCGTCGACGGAGCAGGGGTACAGCCAATGCCCCGTGCATCACCTCTGATGCACCACAGAAAGTCTCTGTCTTGACAGACTCACTCGCTGTAATGGCGAGGAGAATTTGGATTCTGAGTACTATGCATCCCAGCGGGCTGGTAAGAAGAAGTCCAAGGCAGCACGGGCCATGCGCCCCAAACGTGCTATGCCAGCAGTGAGCCAGAAGCATGCGCTCACAATCATGTGCGCTGCTGATGGTAAGCTGTATAAGGTCGACTTAAGTGCTTCTGCGCCAGAAACATGCCGACCTTCAAAGTCCTTGTCTCACTTGGGCGCATCTATTGCGTGCACAACTAAGTCGAGTAAGAAAAATCCAGTGGTCTTGAACTCCCGCACCTCCTTTGATTGTGCGTCTAAGGTCCGTTGAAGTCACTTCAAATGTTGTTCCCCCACTACTGATCGGGACGCCTGTTTGGTGTTAGATCAGGGGGCGCAGCATTCACTTGACCACCCCGGCGCTTGGCTTTGCTATGCGCCTGAAGGGGGTGCGAAGGTGGCACTCTTCTCCAACGATCTGTGCAATGTGGTCACTCACAAGCGCCGATCAGGAGAGTCGACTGACAAGCACGATGCGCCCCTCACAGGGCACACTTGTGTTGTGGTCACCATCAACTGCTGTTGTAAGGCGGCAGTCCTACCAAGGCAGTCAGTGTTCCAGCGACTGCAATCATCGACACCCCTCCGACGTCGCCTCGGAAAGAAGGTGTCAATAAAAGAAGAGCCAAGGGTTGCTTCATGCAACGTGATCTCTAACTCCTCGTCAGTCTGAAAGACGACTGGAATTTCCTCGTCCAAGAGCCAGCCGAGGAAATCCAAAACGACCGTCTCGTCCTCCGGAGTGTTCGAAGGCACTCAGGGGAGAAAGAAGCTCTTGGAGGAAGCTGGGGGTAGTCAAGCCCTTGTTGATACTCCTTCCGAAGACGAGGGTGTCCTCTAAAGCACAGCCGGGGTCGATCTTCATCCTCAGGACGAAGTCAGCCTCCCCGACATAGCTGGGGATCGTCTAGCCCCTGTGGACCTGTATCTCGAAGTTGAAGGAGTCCTTCAAGACATGACTGGGGTAGTCAGGCCCTTACGGATACTTCTTCCGAAGTCGAAGGCGTCCTCCAAAACTTAGCTCGGGGTAGTCTAGCCCCTGCGGATCCGAGTCCCGAAAATGAAGAAGTGCTCAGGAACATAGCTGGGGTAGCCATGACGAAGCTCCGGGAACAACAACTCCTCTACATGAGAGTGAGGCCGAGAGTGAAGCCTCAACCGATCCATCCACTTCCAGCCGTGTCATGGCAGTATACATGGCTGGGGGTGATTTCGAGTCTGATGCACCGCCACCAGACCTCGTCCAGCGCATGGATACATTAGAGGGAGGACTCAAGACTCTCTCTACCTCTATGCAAATACTGACTCAAGCAGTGTTTGAGATTCGGTCAGCTCTAGCCAGGACACCTTCTACTGGTCCCGACCCAGGGGCCAATAGAGATTCAAGTGTACCCCCTCAACGGGTATCCTTGGATACGGATCGTCGCGAAGCCCCCCGGACGTCGGATCCCTTAAATGCTCAACTCCTGGTGGTACCACCTTCCCTGACTTTTAGCTCTACGGAAGACGTGGTCGAGATGATCAGGGACCTGTACGAGCGCTTTGAGTACAAGACGAGAGAAGAGGAGCGCCAAAAGATGGGGATTCTCCAACCTTATCCCCTCGAATAGAATAAAGTGGTTTATCCTCCCAAACATAAACCACAAACACTGACGCCATACGACGGGAAGGACTCTCCGCGTCGCTATCTGACGTACTTCCAGTCCCAGACGGGACATCTTCCGAAGGAGGACGTGCTACTCACCAGCATATTTGTTGGGGCACTGAAAGGAGTGGCATACGACTGGTACTGCAGCCTCCCCGACAATTCTATATCTTCCTTCGACGACCTGACGCACCTTTTTCTCGACCGTTTCTACGACGGCAGAAAGGACATGACAATGGCGTCCCTTATAGAGATACGCCAGAAGGAGAAGGAAACAGTTCTAGTGTTCATCGAACGCTTCCGACAGACCTGCTTCAGACTGCCCCAGGGCATGCCAGAACATGCACTCCTCTCCTCCTGCAGCATGAACATGCTGCCTACAGTCAAACTCTGGCTCAACTCTACTCCTCCTTCCGACTGGAGTTCCCTGATCATCGAAGTCGAGGCCGCATAAAAGAAAGCGGCCAATGCTCGTCTTCTGGGAGTCAGTTTCCCCGCCTTTGAAGACAAGGGGAAGCGGCCTGCAGCCAACAACCCCGGATGAGAGACGAAAGGGAAACAGGCGTTGACTGTCAATGCCTCAAAAGGTACGTCAGCACCTACTCAGAAGCCTCCACTTGCACCAAGGCCAAAGGAGGTTTATTCGTTCAACGACGAAGACACCCTGCAACTCTTTGAGATACTGAAGCAGGGTGACAAGATTAAGCTGCCAGACCCGAAGCATCCCGACGAGGTTGGGAAAGTAGATAACCCGAGGTACTGTCACTACCATCGGTTTGTCGAACACCCAACCAAGGACTGCTACGTCCTTAAGAATTACATCCAGCGCATGATCAATGCGGATGTAATCTCCGTTGACTACGAGGAGAAGACGGTATCAGCCAACGTGGTGTCACTCCAGTTCGGTACTTTGTCGCCAACTACGACACAAGATGGCGTCGTCCCTATCCCTAAGGCGACAATGGAGGTGGTTAACTTACCACCTACTCGTGACAACGTGAGTGGACTCATCCCACTCACCATATCTCGGGGAGAGATCCTATGGGTTCACCCTGATCTTGTCTCCGAGGTGACTCAACCGGAGATACACCCTACCTCCAAATCCAAAGGCAGGAAGATCAAGTCTTGCCGCATGGTCTCTTCCTCAGCAAAAGAGGCACATCCTGTACAGACACGTTCACAACAGAACGCCCAGCCCGACGAAGCTGCCGTCGAGGTGGTGCCTCCTTGTACCGTCCCTGCTGTCCAGGAGGAGGGCCCGTCTAAGCCCCCAGCAGCCAATAAGCAGAAGCAGATAGAAGCCTGCTTTGATAGGCCTCTACGAAAGGAGAATGCTTCGAGGCTAGCCAAGCCCCACAACTTCGACATACTGGCACAACTGGCCAGTACTCCTGTCCGCCTATCTCTGTTTGAGCTCCTTCGTCTTTCCAAAGACACGCGAGAAGCTCTCTGCGAAGCTATGAAAGATGCTGAATCCTTTCTCAGTCAGGTCAAGCAGCCTGAAGATCTCCCGACTGCATGCATGCACTACCACTGTGCGGATGAGGTTATCCCCAATATAACCTTCACCCAACAGGACATGCTGCTCAAGCACAACCGACACAACAGGCTGCTGTATTATACAAGGTATATCGATTCAGACAAGGTGAAGCGGATTCAGATCGATCCGGGGTCTTCCCTCAGTATCATCCCGAATATGCTGCTTTCAACACTGGGGATCCCAATGTACCGACTGGCGCCTTCCAATACAACAATCAGTGGCTTCAACGCTAGCAAAAGCAAACCACTGGGTAAAATACGACTAAAGTGCCACATCGGTAACCTCAGAACCGAGGTCACTTGTTATGTTGTGGACACCGAAGTCAATTACAACCTTCTGTTGAGTCGCCTATGGCTGCATGAGTACATGGTGGTGCCATCCACGCTCCACCAATGTATGAAGTACGTGTCCACCAACAACATCATCCGGACGGAGTTCGCGGACATCGACCCTTTCAAAGGGATTGAAGCCTACTTCACCGATTTCGACTTGTACAAGTCACCTGACGAGGAGGAACCCAATGATGCTGACGACGAAGTAGAAACGGCAACAGAGCCGGACATGGAGCCTGAGGTCACTCCTGACGCTCCTTTGAAGATTCGACTCAAAGGCAAACCGCCTCAGAAGATCCCTCCCATGAGCATTAAACTGCTCGGAAAAGCACCAGATGCTCCTGAAGCTCCCCTGAAGATACGGCTCAAGGGAAAGCCGCCTCAAACATCGGCTCCCCTTGTGGCAAAACTACAGGGAAAGGCCCCAATCACCGGAGGCACAGTGGAGGCACCTCTGAAGGTGCGTCTTAAAGGCAAGCCGCCGCCATCCAAGCTGCCAGAAAAGGCCCACATAGTCCTCTCGGACTCCATGACCAACGCTGTGGTGGACTCTCCCGATCCTACCCCAGTACTCACAGACAAAGAGCTAGGGGAATATATCTATGCTGATGTAGATGCACCCTCTCTGGACAATGTAATCCCGCGGAATAAAATCTCATATTTCATCAATAATAGAGTGTCTTTTAATTATCCACATTGGAATGTCATGTATACATTAGATAACGCTCTACGGTCGTTGTAAATACAAATAACGACCGTCCATCATGTAAATCGAGTAGTCCTATCCCAAGGGATCTGTTTCATAGTCCCGCCACGGAGTCGAGACGAAGAATCCATCATCTTCGGCAAAGTTGAGCATCATCAAGACCTCCCGCTACTCGAGCCAGAACCAGATACTGGCAGAATATAAGTCTATCGGTACACGGACAAGGCAAAGTACCTCATCCAAAAGATGGGTTACGACCTAAAAAGCAACAAAGGCCTTAACTACGGCAAGGGTCGACGTCTCCCTCTCCGGCTTCCAACACCTAAAGGAAAGCCGTAGGACTACTACAATAGAACTCGACCGGGGGTAGGCTATGTCACGCCACCGTCAACTCCAGAGAGTTCAGATGCGGAAGAAGTAGAACATTCTCCCTCATCCGAAGCATCAACTTGGGATTCCGATACCAGTATCGGCTCAGTCTTCAAGAGGGTGCTGTCAGCCAACATGACATCCACTCAACCTCAAGAAGATGAAGGCAAAGATCAAGCGATGGAATTCTTCGAAGAAGAACCCTGGGCCCAACGCTTAGGAGAACAATGGGAGTCTCGTTTTGAGCTACGCGAACCCCCAACTGAAGACGAAGTCGAGCAGATCGACCTTGGGGATGGATCTTCTGCCAAACCCATCTTCATCAGCAAAAGCCTAAAAGGAGAAGACCGGGAGTCTCTAATCCAACTGGCTAAAGAATATATTGATGTCTTCGCCTGGAGCTACGAAGATATGCCGGGACTTGATCCCCAGATCGTGATGCATAGGCTGAACATCTTACCTGATGCCAAGCCTATCAAACGACAACAGTGACGCTTCCGTCCGGACATCATGAACGCCATCGATCAGGAGGTGGACAAACTCTTGACCAGCGGCTTCATCCGTGAAGAACAACACCCGGATTGGGTGGCCAACGTTGTCCCTGTCACCAAGAAGAATGAAAAAATATGAGTTTGTATCGACTTCAGGGATCTCAACTCTGCTTGCCCGAAGGACGAATTCCCGCTTCCAATCACCGACGTGATGATCGACAACACATGTGGCTTCGAACGCATGTCTTTCATGGATGGGTATTCGGGCTACAACCAGATCAAGATGTTCCCCGATGATGCAAAACACACGTCATTCAGGACTTCAAAGGGCATTTTCTGCTACACAGTGATGCCCTTCGGCTTGAAGAACGCTGGTGCAACATACCAACGAGCTATGAGCACCATTTTTCGGCAGCATCTTCGCAAGACCGTTAAATGCTATGTTGACGACATCGCAGTCAAGAGCCGTCTCAAAGGAGATCACCTGCAAGACCTCAAGACAGTCTTCGATCTCATGCGGGCGCATCAACTCAAGATGAACCCCACTAAATCCTTCCTAGGGGTTTCTAGCGGAAAGTTCTTAGGTTTTATTATCACGGCGAAAGGCATTCATGTCGATCCCGAGAAGACCAAAGCCATCCTCGACATGGACCCTCCGAAGAACCTCCGAGAACTTCAAGGTCTGCAGGGGCGTCTGGCATACATCCGGAGGTTTATAGCAAACATTTTCGACAAATGTCAACCCTTCACTCAGCTCATAAAGAAGAGAGTCTCTTACGTCTGGACAGAGGAATACCAAAAGGCTTTCGACGACATCAAGGCTTATCTGACGAGCCCGCCAGTCCTGGTGGCACCAGTCGCCGGCAAACCATTTCTCCTCTACGTCCGTGCCATGGATCATTCCCTCGGCGCTCTGCTAGCTCAGAACAGCGATACAGGCTATGAGCAAGCAATCTACTACCTTAGTTGAACTCTGATCGGGGCCAAATACTGGTACAACCCCGTTGAAAAGGAGTGCTTGGCTTTGGTATTTGCCATCCAAAAGACTCGTCATTATGTCTCGGGGCAGACAATTCATGTCATTTTTCGAGTCAATCCTCTCAGAGTCTTCATGACGAAGCCATGATCATTAAACTCCCGGCTTGCCACATGGGCGATCTTGTTAACACCATATACAACATGGTGTTCGACCCACAAAAAGCTGTTAAGGGTCAAGCTTGTTGGCCCATTGGTCATATGGTCAACCTGATTTTAATAATTGATCAAATTCTGTCTGGATATTCAAAGCGAGTCGGGACATCTCAGACTCTTGGATATGATCAAGAATGGCTATCCACTGAATTCAAGACCGAAGATCTGTTTGCCTACTCGAGTCTGTAATTCCTTATACAATATATTTTTCATTTAATTTGAGTCTAGGAATTTGTTGTACACCGAGTCGTACTGGCAAATAGGCTACCCTTAAATGAGTTCAAAATATTTTTAAAATGTCCTTTCAAAAAGGTTTACAAAAAGGTTTTCAAAAAGGTTTTCAAAAATCACCAAAAAGCTTTTTAAAACCCTAACTAAACCCTGACAGAACTCGGCCAGAGTTCGGCCAGAGTTCGGTTGGTGGCCGTTGTGATTTTGAATCCTTGTTACTTGGTCCTCCTGCAGTTGCAGATTTGACCGAGATTTGCTCATAGAGTTCTGCCCGAATTCTGTCAGAAGTCTGCCTTTGGAACACCTATAAATAGAGAAGGATTTCGATCATTTCAACTCACTCATTCACTTTCAATCTTCTCTCTATCTAAAGCTTTCAGTCTTCTAAAGAG
This sequence comes from Iris pallida, assembly GCA_029216955.1. Taxonomy (NCBI): domain Eukaryota; kingdom Viridiplantae; phylum Streptophyta; class Magnoliopsida; order Asparagales; family Iridaceae; genus Iris; species Iris pallida. Next base: position 19,936 of record JANAVB010013316.1, read on the forward strand.
TTTTTAGAGCTTTTAATTTCAGATCCCAAACCAATTACAATCCTTTAGTCGATTTGCCAGTGCGGTACGGTCTAGAAGTTTTTGAGAGATTGTAATCAGAAGGATTGATTGAAGAATACCTCTTCACATTTGAAGTTGGACGAGTTCTTCGTATCAAAGCTCGCGTTGTAGAAGTTGCAAGGACTTCGTAAGAAAACTTGCAATTTTTCCAATAGTGGATTCAACTGGTAGCAAGAGTTCTACCGACTGGATTAGTCCTCAACAGAGGAAAACCAGTATACATCGCTGTCTTTGCGTTTGCTCTCTTAACTCTGTCTTTACTTTATTTTAGTTGTGATTAATATTCTGTGATTGTGCTGCTAACATTTTTTAATTAGCATTATTTCGCTGCCAACTCTATTCACCCCCCCTCTAGAGTATTACGCTTTACTATTTCGTTTCTACAATTGGTATCAGAGCGGGTGTTACAGGTAAAGCAAAGGTAACAGTGCAATTATTTATTCATTTTTATTAACTGTTATATAAATCACAGCACAACACATGGCAACTGTGAAATTCACAAGTGAAAGCCAGGCCACAAACAGACCCCCACTGTTTGATGGTACGAACTATACTTATTAGAAAACACGGATGAATTTCTTCTTGAAATCACTTGACTTTGATTTATGGTCCATTGTTCTTGATGGCTATCAAAAGCTACCTCGTATAAATGTTGATGGAGTTTTAGTTGAAAAACCCCATAGCAGATATACAGAGGAAGAAAAGAAAAGGGCCAGTCTTGACGCACGTGCCATTAATGATCTTTTTTGTGCTTTAGACAGAACTAAATTTAACAGGGTGTCTATCTGCACAATGGCTAATGAAGTGTGGAAGCTACTTGAAGTCACATATGAAGGCACGACTCAAGTCAAAGAATCTAAAGTCAACAGACTTACTCAAGAGTATGAGGTATTCAAGATGAAGCCCAACGAAACAGTTACTCAGATATTCGAGAGATTCTTGGATATTGTAAATCCTTTGTCCTCCCTAGGCAAAGAGTACAGTAACCATGAAAAGATTTGCAAACTCCTGCGAGCACTTACCAAGAACTGGATTCCGAAGGCTACTACAATCATTGATGGAAACGATCTCACAACTATGTCCCTCGAAGTACTCATGGGTAAACTACTCACTCATGAACTGGAGCTACAAGATTTTGAAGAGCCTGCACCAAAGGAGAAGACGATTGCTTTCAAGGCTCAGCACAAAAAAGCTGCTGAAGGTGACTCAGACAGCAGTGAATCTGATGCTAAAATTCAAGCACTCCTAGCAAGAAAATTCAAAAGATTCATGAGATATGAGAAGAAAGCCAAAGAAAACAACAGCAGCAACAACTGGTATCAAGATGATGTTGTCTGCTACGGCTGCAAGAAGAAAGGACACATGAAGAAGGATTGTCCCACAAACTCATCATCAAGTAAGAAGAGCAACAGGTATAAAAAAGGGAACCTGAAGAGATCAACATCTAGGAGATATGCCAATACCAGCATATGGCATGAAAGTGAAGCCAGCGACTCAGAAGACGAACAATCAGAAGACGCTACAAACGTATGCTTTATGGCATCCGATCGGGTACCTACTGAACCTGTAGTTGATACTTATGATGACTTCACCTTTGAGCAATTAGGAGATGCCTTCAGTGACCTAATGACTGATTACAGGAAACTGCGTAGCAAGTATCAGACCTCTAAGAAGGTACTCAAAGAGTACAAAGGTAAAATAGGTAGACTTACCGACCTACTAGCTGAGGTTAGAAATAATGTTAGTGAGTCTGGTGAGCTTTCTTCAACAAAGCTCTTATTACACGAGACTACCAAGTCATCTGAAGAGAAAGACAAAATTATTGACCAACTCAAGGAAGAACTTTCTATAGAGAAGAAAAGTCTTCGATGTGCACAAATCAGAATGGAAACACTCACTTCTGATTATACTAAGTTGTATGACACTTCCAAAAGATTGGAAATTAGGTTAGGAAAACAGCCTGAGCCTGCTGCTTCCTTCCCTAACACGTCACTTACCGAAAAATTAGAACATTCCCAAGCCAAACACTGTCATACCTAACCATATAAAACCTTTACCCCAAAAGGTTAAGCCCAAACAAGATTATAGGTATGCTTTCTTCTATACTAGAAAACCTAAACCTACCAACATGCACACCACTCAGCTTTCAACACTCGACATGCACAATGTCATTATTGTGGCCTCATTGGTCATATTTTATCTGTATGTAGAATGAGAAAGCTTGTTAATTTAAATGTTTATGCTTGGATACCAAAAGCTAACAATTCAGGACCCTACAAGAAATGGGTACCAAAAGTTTCATCTGTAAACTGTTTTGTAGGTGGAACACCCTTCACATGCTAGAAGCAAATGGATCCTCGACAGCGGTTGCTCATGGCATATGACCGATGACGCTACACTATTTGCAACACTGTCGAAAAAAAAGAAGGAAGGCTATGTCTCCTTCGGTAATAAATTGAAAGGGTATATTATTGGTATCGGTGATGTTGGTAAGTCTCCCTATCATGTGATTAAGTATGTCTCTCTGGTTACCGAGTTGAAACATAATCTACTCAGCATAAGTCATCTAGCTGATCATGGTTATGGCATCAGCTTTGGCAAAGACAAATGTACTATAGTTGATAGCTCAACTGGTAGTACTATCTTTGAAGGTATCAGGGAAGACAATATATATGTTTTCTATTTGTTAGAAGAAACTAACATTTCAGGTAGATGCTTAATGGCCAAGAGTGATGAGAGTCATCTATGGCATATGAGACTCGGTCACGCTAATATGGATACGATCTCAAGATTATCCACAAAAAAGCTAGTACGCGGTTTACCGGACATTACATTCAAGAAGGATTCGGTATGCAGCCAATGTGAAAAGAATAAAGCTACCAGATCTACATTCAAGTCAGTAAATGCAGTATATACTACTAGACCTCTACAATTGCTTCATATGGACTTATTTGGTCCTAGCAGAGTTGCTAGCCTCAGAGGTAAGCTTTATGCTTTCGTAATTGTAGATGATTTCTCTAGATACACGTGGGTATATTTCTTGACACGCAAGAATGATGCATTATCCGAATTTGTCGCCTTTTGTAAGAAAGTACAGAATGAAAAAGGTTACATGATCACTCGAATCAGAAGTGATCATGGAGGCGAATTCGAGAATGCTAATTTTGAGCAATTTTGTGACACACACGATTTTGTACACGAGTTCTCCTGCCCTAGGACTCCACAACAAAATAGAGTTGTGGAACGTAAGAACAGAATTCTAATCGAAATGGCCAGAGTGATGTTAAACCAGTTTAGTCTACCCAAATATTTCTGGGCTGAAGCTGTCAATACAGCTTGCTTTGTTCTCAATAGAGTTCTAATTCGACCCAAATCGAAGAAGACTCCATTTGAGTTATGGTTTGATAGAATTCCATCTGTTTCATACTTTAGAATATTTGGTTGTAAATGCTTTATTCTTAATACAAAAGACAATTTGGAAAATTTTGATGAAAAGGCCGATGAAGGTATATTTTTAGGTTATGCGGCCAAGAGCAAAGGATACAGAGTCTTCAACAAACGAACCATGATCATCGAAGAGTCAATCAACGTCACTTTTGATGAACTAAATCAAATGACTATCGATGACAGTGACGAAGATCTGACTGCATCAAGCTCAACATCAGCTGATCCTCAACCAAGCTCTGCACTAGCTGAACCTCCTAGAGAAGATCCAGGAAAAGGTTGAAATTTACAGCTGATCATCCAAAAGATTTGGTAATTGGTGATATTACCAAAGGAGTAAGTACTCGTACATCCAGTAGAGATATTGTTTCTAGTATTGCATTTATTTTACAGCTAGAACCTAAAACTATTGATGAAGCATGTAGTGATAGTTTTTGGATAGATGCTATGCAAGAGGAATTAAACCAATTTGAATGGAATCAAGTTTGGGAACTTGTTCTCAGGCCTATTGATCATCCGGTCATTGGCACCCGTTGGGTATTCCGAAATAAACTAAATGAGAATGGTTTAGTGACTCGTAATAAGGCTCGACTCGTAGCTCAAGGATACAATCAAGAAGAAGGTATCGACTATGATGAGACTTATGCCCCAGTTGCGAGATTAGAATCCATTCGCATGTTATGTGCATTTGCATGTTTTTATGATTTCAAACTATTTCAAATGGATGTCAAGAGTGCTTTTTTAAATGGTTTTATAAAATAAGAAGTTTTTGTAGCACAACCTCCAGGTTTCACGGATTTCAAAAACTCTGATCATATTTTCAAGTTGAAGAAAGCCTTATACGGTTTAAAACAAGCCCCTCGTGCTTGGTATGATCGTCTAAGTTCTTTTCTACTTGACAACGATTTTTCAAAAGGCAAGGTTGACACTACACTGTTTATTAAGTCTTTTAATGGCAAACTTCTTTTAATTCAAATCTATGTTGATAATATTATATTTGGATCTACTGATGAATCTCTGTGTCAAAAATTTTCTAAGTGTATGCAGAATGAGTTTGAGATGAGCATGATGGGAGAGCTGAAATTCTTTCTCGGATTACAAATCAAACAAACTGATAATGGGACATTTATAAATCAAGCCAAGTACACAAAAGACCTGCTAAAGAAGTTTGATCTGGACAATGTTAAACCTATTGGCACTCCAATGGCAACTTCAACAAAGCTTGATTCAGATGAACAAGGCAAGCCAGTCGACACACGTAAGTATCGAGGTATGGTTGGTAGTTTACTTTATTTAAATGCTAGTCGTCCAGATATAATGTTTAGTGTTTGCCTGTGTGCACATTTTTAAGCTAATCCAAAGGAATCACATCTGTCCGCAGTTAAGCGTATCTTTCGATACCTTAAGGGCACTTCTTCTGTTGGCTTATGGTATCCCAAAACTAAGTTCTTTGACCTTATTGGTTATTCGGATGCAGATTTTGCTGGATGCAAAGTTGATAGAAAAAGTACCAGTGGCATATGTCATTTCTTAGGCAAGGCTTTAGTCTCATGGTTTAGTAAAAAGCAAAATTCTGTAGCCCTATCAACAACAGAGGCTGAGTACATCGCCGCAGGACGTTGTTGTGCTCAGATTTTATGGATGAAACAAACCCTAGAAGACTATTTTACACACATATTCCCATTTTCTGTGATAACACGAGCACTATTAATTTGACTAAGAATCCAGTATGTCACTCTCGTACTGTAATGCATGTTGTTCGTATTACGTATTTGGAATACGTATACGTATTTTATCTTGTATTTGCATCTTTCCTTGTTTAGCTCTCGGCTTGGTTTAATTCTCGGTTGGGTTGGCTTGGTTCGGCCGGCCCACTGCTTGGTTCGTCATGGGCCAAGGGTGAAACACCTTAGCCTATGCTTCTCCTTCATTTCCACCACAACCCCCTCTTTATTATTCCCACCAACCTTCTCTCTCCTCCATAATTCTCATTTACTTCTCTTTTCCCCACCATTACTCTTCTCCACCAACCAAGAACACCATAGGCAAGTGCAACTTGCTTTCATAAGAGAACTCCTTTTGATGGTTTCATTAGCTTCTCCTCATGATTCTAAACCACATTAGAACTTGTCATCTTCCATTTTGAGGCTTTATTTCTTGTAGATCTAGAGTTTTGTTACTTTCGGATTTTGGTGGTTTTGATCTATTAAACTTCCTTGTTTTCAAGTTTTGATGGTTCCATATTTTAGAGAATTTCATTCTACCCAATTTTGACCGTTGGAAAGTTGGATTCGGACTTATTTTGACCAATATCTGGACAATTGAAGCTTAGATTCAACCTTAGAGTTATTGCTGTTCTTGCCATTTGGAGAAGACAGTGAACAGTGAGCTAGCTTTTTAGCTTACGCCGCTGAGCTTCGTACGCTGCTCTTTAGCGAGCGTACGCTAGCCTTCGTACGCTGCTCTTTAGCGAGCGTACGCTAGCTTTCGTACGCTGCTCTTTAGCGAGCGTACGCTAGCCTTCGTACGCTACTCTTTAGTGAGCGTACGCTAGCCTTCGTACGCTGCTCTTTAGCGAGCGTACGCTAGCCTTCGTACGCTGCTCTTTAGCGAGCGTACTCTAGCCTTCGTACGCTGCTCTTTAGCGAGCGTACGCTAGCTTTCCTACGCTGCTCTTTAGCGAGCGTACGCAAGCCTTCGTACGCTGCTCTCTAGTGAGCGTACGCTAGCCTTCGTACGCTGCTCTTTGGTGAGCGTACGCTCACTTTAATACGCTGCCGGTTGGCAGTGTGTCTTGAGCGTACGCTAGCTTGAGCGTACGCGTGCCTTGGTACACTAGCTTAAGCGAGCAAGGCGTACGCTGGCCCTTTCGTACGCTAGCTCGAGCGTACGCAGTCTTGAGCGTACGCTAGCTTGAGCGTACGCTGACCTGTAGCTTGAGCGTGCCCTTGTGTACGCTGACCCTTGCGTACGCTTCCCATTGGAAGTGTATGGATCCTTTGGTACGCAGTCCTGAGCGTACGCTAGCCTGAGCATAGCCTAGCTTGAGCGTAGCCTGATTACCCTTGATCTTTTATAGCCCTGTATATTGATATTTTATTAGATATTTAACGTCCATTTTATATCCTTACGCCTTTTGTCCTGAACTTGATAATCACGAATTTACTTGATATGTTTGGAATTGATAATTGAGCATGACGTGATAGTGACCCGTAGTGGTGCACTCCTGACATAATAACCTGACATGACCTGATAGTGACCCGTCGTGGCGCACTCCTGACTAGTATACTTGACCTGATAACCTGACATGTTATATCTTGATAAGCTGTTGCGACGGCTACCTGACATGACATGACCTGTATAATAACCTGGACACCGTGGGCGATTGTGCTTGTACAAATAATCCAGTCCTGTCTTGCATCATGTCTATGAGGGGACTCCTGAGTACCACGGTCAGGAGTACCTACTAAAATGGACTAAGGCTAACAACTAGATTAATACATTAGTCATGACGAGATTTCCCAGCTACAGGCAATCCCGTTACCTGGGCGCGCTTGGGATCTGTAGCCTGCCGTCGAGTAGGGCACATTTTCAGCACACTGTCATGTGTTGCACCCTTCAAGCTACTTAAGGGTACATGCGTTTCCTGGACGATGTACCCACCTGAATTCAACCCTAATCTCTCGACCTGGGTGACCTGGATAGTCTGCAGGACTTGTGGCTGTGGAATAATCTCACTGCATCTTGTTAGTAACTAGGATTGTGATAACCCTAGTTAGTTAAAGTATCAAACCGTAATTCTTGCTTGGCCGTGAAGTGATTGGATGGAGTCTAACCAGTCTAGTCTTACCCTGATCCTGTTCCAGATTGCTGCACGACTTGAATGCCTGTATTTATTTTTATCGATAAATAGTGAGAAACCAAGCTCCGTTCAGACGAAGGGTTACAACCCCGGTCCTTATTTGGTTTACGGGTTGTAACATGGCTATCTGAATAGTTCCATGGTTATCTCATCGTATATCATCCTGATATGTTTCCTTTTATTCCAGTCCTTATTTTATTTATATTTATATTCCTGTGCTGATTGCTGGTTTTAGTTCTTAAGTGAAGCCTCCTTTGTGGCACTTGCTCTTTCTGGGGTCTGACCCAGCTGGTTTTGTGTGGCCAGATTTTGGAGCAGCTCTAGAGGATCTACCGACTTTCCAGCCAGATGGTGGCCACTAGACGGAACCCTGGCAACGAGTGGGTTATTTTTTGGCTCTCCCCACTCTATTGTAAAAATATTCTTTTGAGGCGTTTAGCCGACGAGCACTTGTTTAGCTCGATTGTATTTACTTACTGTCTGCATACGGGCTGTAACATGATTAACAGATCCTAGGGTTGATCACGTATGACTAAACTCTTGCTAGTCCTCATATTTTGTAACGACTAGCTTCATGATCAGCTGAATATGTAATGTTTGGGACGTCTTACTATTGTATATTTAATGATCATACATCTTGTAACTTTTACTTACTTGCTTGTGATTGAGATACTAGGCTTGTTCATGACCATAGGAGACTGTTGGCTTGTAGATAAACCCTCATGTATCTAGACAGCCGTGACCGTATAGCGAAATGGATTCCATTTCATATACGTAGCTGGCTATGTCTGCCCCCGCTCTCCAGTATTCTGGTTCTGGGGCGTGACATGGTTTTAGTGGTGGCCCATGCAGGTCTTGTAAATCAAGATATATTAGGGTTTACCGAATAGATGTCTCAATCAGTATTCGTCCTTGATCTCTGCTCGTATCTTCTGAATCCCTGGATTCTTGTCCTGATCATATGCTTGTATCGTTGATCTGTCCTGGTCCTTCCTTATTGTTTCCTATGTCGTCTTCTTCAGCGGTATAGTACCTGACCCGGCCGATCAGCAAGGCGGAGCACCTCCCGCGGACCAACAGCAACCTGGAGATCAAGCCCAGCATTCCGGAGTAGCCTCCAGAGTCGAGCCTATTAGAGAAGAGCCACCAGTTCAGCCAGTTCAGCCTATCGAGCCTGATGATGGCACTTTGGTAGGGCTCGTCAGGACCTTGATAGCTTCTCAAGATCGTCGTGGAGATGCCTTGCAACAGGCAGTGGCTGATGCTTTGACTAGAGGTGGTCATCCAGGGAACAGCGCGGCCAACAGCTTCAAGCGCTTGAACCCTCAATTCTTTGACGGTAGTGAAGATGCTGTTGCAGCAGATGCTTGGCTTCAGGACACTGAGGTGATTCTCGAAGCAGCCAGGACTCCAGAGAACGAGAAGGTAGCCGTGGTGCGCCTGCAGTTGTTAGATCTTGTCCGCAGCTGGTGGGCGGCACTGGCCTTTGGGTTAGCAGCACCCATTCCATGGGCAGTGTTCAGAGAGAGATTCCAGACCAAGTATTTTGATGTCGTAGCTCGGTATGATCTACAGACGAGGTTTACCAATCTGAAGCAAGGAGGCAGGACGGTCGACGGATATGCGGCCGAGTTTTCCAGACTCAATCGATTTGCTCCCACTTTGGTGGCAACCGAGTATGATAGAGCCCAGCGGTTCCAGCAGGGACTTCACCTGGAGATCTTGTTGGCAGTTGAGCAGTTTGAGCATCAGACTTTTGATGCAGTCTTGAGAGCAGCCCGGAGGCATGAGTATACCTCCCAGAGGATTGTGGATAGGGCCGGAGGTAGGAAGAGATCTCACGGCCAGATGAATCAGTCTTCAGCACCAGTCCCGGCAGCCAGGGCTTTGACTATTGGAGCTCCGAGGCGAGCACCCTCAGTGACGTCGGTTCAGCATTCAACCCCGACGTACCCTCAGCAGCAGCAGCAGCAGAAGCAGAAGCAATCTTCCGCAGTGGGTTGTTCTCATTGTGGGAAGCCAGGCCATGTGGTGGCAGAATATCGCAGGGCACAGGGATTGTGTCTGGCTTGTGGAGCACCAGACCATAGGGTTGGATCCTGCCCGAATAGGGGTGGTTCATCATCGTCCAACCTTTCTAGTTCTTTGGTGAGAGGACCTGCACCGGTCCAGCAGCAGCAGTATCCATTGACGAGGCCCTTGCCGCCTCAGTCCCATGTATTCCAGCAGCAACAACCCCAGCAGTATGCGCAAGCCCAGGCCTTGAGTCAGAATAGGCAGCGAGGATTTCAGCAGAGGGGACCAACACCCCGAGGGCACGGTTAGGCTATGGTGATGACCGTGGAGGAAGAGTTGGCACCAGGTGAGGTAGTGGCAGGTACTATTCTCGTCAACTCCTTTCCAGCTTCAGCTTTATTTGATTCTGGTGCATCGTATTCTTTTATGTCTGCACGATTCGCGACACGGGTAGGATTGGAGCCCGAGTCATTATCAGTAAGGCTTAATATACTTACTGGTAACGGACTTGTGGGAGTAGATAGAGTATTTTCCTCGTGTCGAATCGTAGTTAGCGGTAGAGAATTCCCTACTAGATTGATTGAGTTTCCGATGGCCGATTATGATGTGGTCCTAGGGATGGATTGGTTGAGGAACCAGTATGCTAGAATAGACTGCCATATTGGTAGGGTTGTTTTTAGCATTCCAGGAGAGCCAGAGTTTTCTTTCTCTCGAGGCGAGGTTGAGCCTTCTCCTCCGATATTACGGATGGCAGTAGCAGCAGTTCAGTTGCCCAGGATAGTGGATGAGTTTCCAGATGTTTTCCCAGAAGAACTTCCAGGTATGCCTCCGGAGCGGGAGATCGAGTTCACTATAGACTTGATTCCCGGGACAGCCCCAGTATCAGAGAGAGTCTACAGGATGGCGCCGTCAGAGTTGGAGATATTGTACAAGATGATTGAAGAACTCAGAACCAAGGGATTCATTCGTGCTAGTGGATCGCCTTGGGGAGCCCCGATGCTTTTTGTGAAAAAGAAGGATGGTACATCCCGGTTATGTGTTGATTATCGTATCTTGAACTCAGTGACAATCAAGAACAGATACCCTCTTCCGAGGATAGATGACTTGTTTGATCAACTCAAGGGGGCTTCAGTCTTCTCGAAGATTGATTTGCGCTCAGGATATCACCAGATCAGAGTCAGAGAACAGGACATCCCGAAGACGGCTTTTAGATCGAGATATGGACATTGGGAGTTCCTTGTTATGCCTTTTGGAGCAACCAATGCGTCGACAGTATTCATGGACCTCATGAATCGCATCTTCATGCCTTACTTGGATCAGTTTGTGATCGTGTTCTTGGATGACATCCTGGTCTACAGCAAGAGTGAGGCGGAGCATGAGCAGCATCTCCGTGTAGTTCTTCAGATCCTCTGAGAGCACCAGTTATATGCCAAGTTCAGTAAATGTGAGTTCTGGCTCGATCGCATTTCGTACTTGGGTCATATCATCACCAGAGGAGGAGTAGAAGTGGATCCCCAGAAGATTGTAGCTATTGAGTCATGGCCAGTACCCAGCACCGTTGCAGAAGTTCACAGTTTCCTTGGATTGGCTGGCTATTACCGACGGTTTATTTCAGATTTTGCTCGGATCTCAGCACCGTTGACCCAGTTGACCCGCAAGGATGCGCAGTTTGCTTGGACAGCAGAGTGTCAGAGTTCTTTTGAGCAGTTGAAGCGAGGCCTGATAACAGCTCCTATTCTCACGCTTCCAGATGGGATCGGAGAATTCTCAGTGTACTGTGATGCTTCAGGCAGAGGTTTAGGATGTGTTCTGATGCAGCATGGGAAGGTAATAGCTTATGCGTTACGACAACTTCGTGATCATGAGAGGAATTACCCAACCCATGACTTGGAGCTGGCAGCAGTGGTGTTTGCACTTAAGTTGTGGAGGCACTACTTGTACGAAGATAGGGTGGAGGTTTTCACCGACCACAAGAGCCTGAAGTATGTTTTCACCCAGAAGGATCTTAACATGCGTCAGAGGAGATGGCTGAAGCTTCTTGTAGATTATGATGTCAACCTGCAATATCATCCTGGAAAGGCCAATATCGTAGCAGATGCATTGAGCAGGAGAGCCGGAGCTTATTTCCTAACAGCGCAACCAGAGCTGTTAGCAGATCTTCAGAAGATGGGTATTGAAGTCGTTCTCCCTTCCAGTGTGGCGTTGATGGCCAGCATGCAAGTTCAGTCCACTATAGCCGAGAGGATCCGGATGGCGCAGTCGGCAGATTCCAAGCTTCAGCGACTCAGAGCAGAGTGTAAAGCAGGACGAAGACCAGAGTTATGTATTCATGAGGATGGTACACTTAGGCATGGTAAGCGTCTTTGTGTACCCAGTGGAGATATCAGACAAGAGATCATGTAAGAGGCGCACAGTTCTCAGTATTCCATCCATCCCGACAGTACGAAGATGTAACGTGATATCCGTCAGCACTTCTGGTGGAATGGCATGAAGCGGGAGATAGCTCGGTTTGTCTCTCGGTGTTTGGTTTGCCAACAGGTTAAGGCCGAACATCAGAGACCGGCTGGACTTCTTCAGCCCTTACCGATTCCAGAATGGAAGTGGGAGCAGGTGACCATAGATTTCATGACTGGATTATCTAGATCCCCAGCCGATCGAGATGCTATTTGGGTTATAGTTGACAGGCTCACGAAAGTGGCTCACTTTCTTCCGTTCAGAGTTGGTCAGTCGACGGCTCAGTTAGCAGAGATGTACCTTAGGCAGATTGTCAGATTGTACGGAGTGCCAGTCAGTATCACCTCGGACCGAGATTCAAGATTTACGTCACACTTTTGGCGTAGCTTGCAAGAGAGTTTGGGGACTCATCTCCAGTTCAGTTCAGCATATCACCCGCAGACAGATGGCCAGTCGGAGCACACGATCCAGACTCTTGAAGACATGTTGCGGTCTTGCACACTTGACTTCGGTGGTTCATGGGAAGATCACTTGCACCTGGTGGAATTCTCGTACAACAACAGTTTCAGGCCAGTATCCAGATGGCACCGTTCGAGGCACTGTATGGTAGAAAGTGCAGATCCCCGGTAGCCTGGGATGATGTTGGAGAGAGACAGATGCTCGGTCCAGAAATGATTGCTCAGACAGTTGAAGTGGTCAGGCGAGTCAGAGATCACCTTCGAGTTGCCCAAGATCGCCAGCGCCATTGGGCCGATTCTCATCGGCGCCCTCTCGAGTTCTCGGTCGGCGATCATGTATTCCTGAGGATTTTGCCTAACCGTGGCGTCATTCGTTTCGGCGTACGGGGCAAGCTTAGTCCTAGGTATATAGGACCGTTTGACATTCTGGAGCGAGTAGGAGATGTATCCTATCGTCTCGCTCTTCCACCGTCGCTAAGCGAGGTGCATGACGTGTTTCATGTATCCCAATTACGACGGTACATCCCGGACCCGAGCCACATCCTGGATCATTCGGAATTGGTTGTTGGTACCAACCTTTCGTATGAGGAGAGGCCCGTGTCTATATTGGATCGAAGAGAGAAGATCCTCAAGAACAAGACTATCAAGTTAGTCCGAGTTGCTTGGGGTCATCACTCTTTGGGTGAGTCAACGTGGGAGCGTGAGGATGATATCCGATCGCGATATCCTGACTTGTTTGACTCGTGAGGTATAATGCCTTTCTTATGCCTCATGCCATCAATTCCTTGCTTGCATGATTGATTGATTGCCTAGTATAGCTTGCCTGTAAATAGTGTAGCTTGTTCTTGTCCCTCTAGCCTCTTAATTAAATTTCGAGGACGGAATTCTTTTAAGGTGGGTAGAGTTGTAATGCATGTTGTTCGTATTACGTATTGGAATACGTATACGTATTTTATCTTGTATTTGCATATTTCCTTGTTTAGCTCTCGGCTTGGTTTAACTCTCGGTTGGGTTGGCTTGGTTCGGCCGGCCCACTGCTTGGTTCGTCATGGGCCAAGGGTGGAACACCTTAGCCTATGCTTCTCCTTCATTTCCACCACAACCCCCTCTTTATTATTCCCACCAACCTTCTCTCTCCTCCATAATTCTCATTTACTTCTCTTTTCCCTACCATTACTCTTCTCCACCAACCAAGAACACCATAGGCAAGTGCAACTTGCTTCCACAAGAGAACTCCTTTTGATGGTTTCATTAGCTTCTCCTCATGATTCTAAACCACATTAGAACTTGTCATCTTCCATTTTGAGGCTTTATTTCTTATAGATCTAGAGTTTTGTTACTTTCGGATTTTGGTAGTTTTGATCTATTAAACTTCTTTATTTTCAAGTTTTGATGGTTCCATGTTTTACAGAATTTTATTCTACCCAATTTGACCTTTGGAAAGTTGGATTCGGACTTATTTTGACCAAGATCTGGACAATTGAAGCTTAGATTCAACCTTAGAGTTCTTGCTGTTCTTGCCATTTGGAGAAGACAGTGAACAGTGAGCTAGCTTTTTAGCTTACGCCGCTGAGCTTCGTACGCTGCTTTTTAGCGAGCGTACGCTAGCTTTCGTACGCTGCTCTTTAGTGAGCGTACGCTAGCCTTCGTACGCTGCTCTTTAGCGAGCGTACGCTAGCTTTCGTACGCTGCTCTTTAGCGAGCGTACGCTAGCCTTCGTACGTTGCTCTTTAGCAAGCGTACGCTAGCCTTCGTACGCTGCTCTTTAGCGAGCGTACGCTAGCCTTCATACGCTGCTCTTTAGCGAGCGTACGCTGCTCTTTAGCGAGCGTACGCTAGCCTTCGTACGCTGCTCTTTAGCGAGCGTACGCTAGCCTTCGTACGCTGCTCTTTAGCGAGCGTACGCTAGCCTTCGTACGCTGCTCTTTGGGGAGCGTACGCTCACTTTAATACGATGCCGGTTGGCAGTGTGTCTTGAGCGTACGCTAGCTTGAGCGTACGCGTGCTTTGGTACACTAGTTTAAGCGAGCAAGGCGTACGCTGGCCCTTTCGTACGCTAGCTCGAGCGTACGCAGTCTTGAGCGTACGCTAGCTTGAGCGTACGCTGACCTGTAGCTTGAGCGTGCCCTTGTGTACGCTGACCCTTGCGTACGCTTCCCATTGGAAGTGTATGGATCCTTTGGTACGCAGTCCTGAGCGTACGCTAGCCTGAGCATAGCCTAGCTTGAGCGTAGCCTGATTACCCTTGATCTTTTATAGCCCTGTATATTGATATTTTATTAGATATTTAACGTCCATTTTATATCCTTACGCCTTTTGTCCTGAACTTGATAATCACGAATTTACTTGATATGTTTGGAATTGATAATTGAGCATGACGTGATAGTGACCCGTAGTGGTGCACTCCTGACATAATAATCTGACATGACCTGATAGTGGCCCGTCGTGGCGCACTCCTGACTAGTATACTTGACCTGATAACCTGACATGTTATATCTTGATAAGCTGTTGCGACGGCTACCTGACATGACATGACCTGTATAATAACCTGGACACCGTGGGCGATTGTGCTTGTACAAATAATCCAGTCCTGTCTTGCATCATGTCTAGGAGGGGACTCCTGAGTACCACGGTCAGGAGTACCTACTAAAATGGACTAAGGCTAACAACTAGATTAATACATTAGTCATGATGAGATTTCCCAGCTACAGACAATCCCGTTACCTGGGCGCGCTTGGGATCTGTAGCCTGTCGTCGAGTAGGGCACATTTCCAGCACACTGTCATGTGTTGCACCCTTCAAGCTACTTAAGGGTACATGCATTTCCTGGACGATGTACCCACCTGAATTCAACCCTAATCTCTCGACCTGGGTGACCTGGATAGTCTGCAGGGCTTGTGGCTGTGGAATAATCTCACTGCATCTTGTTAGTAACTAGGATTGTGATTACCCTAGTTAGTTAAAGTATCAAGCCGTAATTCTTGCTTGGCCGTGAAGTGATTGGATGGAGTCTAACCAGTCTAGTCTTACCCTGATCCTGTTCCAGATTGCTGCACGACTTGAATGCCTGTATTTATTTTTACCGATAAATGGTGAGAAACCAAGCTCCGTTCAGACGAAGGGTTACAACCCCGGTCCTTGTTTGGTTTACGGGTTGTAACTTGGCTATCTGAATAGTTCCATGGTTATCTCATCGTATATCATCCTGATATATTTCCTTTTATTCCAGTCCTTATTTTATTTATATTTATATTCCTGTCCTGATTGCTGGTTTTAGTTCTTAAGTGAAGCCTCATTTGTGGCACTTGCTCTTTCTGGGGTCTGACCCTGCTGGTTTTGTGTAGCCAGATTTTGGAGCAGCTCCAGAGGATCTACCGACTTCCCAGCCAGATGGTGGCCACTAGACGGAACCCTGGCAACGAGTGGGTTATTTTTTGGCTCTCCCCACTCTATTGTAAAAATATTCTTTTGAGGCGTTTAGCCGACGAGCACCTGTTTAGCTCGATTGTATTTACTTACTGTCTGCCTACGGGCTGTAACATGATTAACAGATCCTAGGGTTGATCATGTATGACTAAACTCTTGCTAGTCCTCACATTTTGTAACGACTAGCTTCATGATCAGCTGAATATGTAATGTTTGGGACACCTTACTATTGTATATTTAATGATCATACATCTTGTAACTTTTACTTACTTGCTTGTGATTGAGATACTAGGCTTGTTCATGACCATAGGAGACTGTTGGCTTGTAGATAAACCCTCATGTATCTAGACAGCCGTGACCGTATAGCGAGACGGATTCCATTTCATATACGTAGCTGGCTATGTCTGTCCCCGCTCTCCAGTATTCTGGTTCTGGGGCGTGACACGTACTAAACATATCGAGATTCGATATCACTTTCTTAGAGATCATCATCAAAATGGAGATATAAACCTTGTGTACATAGATACTGAAAATCAACTAGCTGACATCTTCACTAAATCTCTAGCGGAAGATCGTTTCAATTATTTACGTCGAGAATTAGGAATTTTGGACGTCAATAATATTAATTAATTTTGTTTTATGATTATATATCATTACGTAAAAACTGTGTTAGAGACAAGCCAATAAAGAGTCTGTCTGTCACCACAACTACGGTTGAAGCGAAGCGGTACTTAAGAGTTCCCCGGTGAACCTCCGCCAGCTGGGACCGTACTCCTACAGCTAATTTGAAACAGTCGCTGTGTAACGACATTTAATCTATAAAATAATATTAATTATGTTAATTGAAGTTGAAATGACTAATCTTTGAATTAAATATTTGAAATGAGACAATAAAAAAGAATGGCAAAAATTAACTATAAAGAACCCTAGGCGAATTCGGCCAGAGCTCTGACCGAATTCGGCCCGAGTTCGGTTGAGGGTGTCAGGTTATATATACAGAACCCGAGAAGCCTTTCTTCTTCATTGCTTCCAAACTACATCATAACAGCAGCAGCAGCCACGAAGGAGCCCCGAACCCTAGCTTTTCACCACCCTCCTTCTTCCAATCCAAGTGGTGAAATCAATCCAAAATTTGGATTCGTGCGGAGTTCGTCGTTCTCTTCGACATACTTTGATTTCGGGAGATATAACTCCATCTTTGTCCACTTTTCATTTAGTGTATTTTTTAATTCAATTTGCACAAATGGCACCCAAATTCAATCCTTCAAAGAGGAAGAAGACGAACCCTAGTGAGGAAGGGTCATCTTCGCATCCGCATACGGATTCCCTCTTCTCGCCGGTCCAAACGAGCGACGGCACGTTCGACGGGTTTTTCTTTCAAACCCTAGACCAAGCCCTACTGTGGTATGGAGACTTCTCCATGAGATCCATATGCACAGGCGCTCCAGTCAAATGGACTGTATTTTCTGATCATCGTTATTTCTTTGAGGCATTAGGGTTACATCTTTTTGTTAAAATCTACTTCCCTATAGCAACTAATGCCATTAGATTATTTTATTGCAATCTCATATTAAAAACTTTTGATGTGAGCACTCATGTTGGAGGTATTGATATCAATTTCAATGATGACCTAGCGGAGATCCTTGGTATCTCTAACGAAGGTGAACCGCTAGTTGACATCACTGAATTTGATTTCCCCGAAGGCACGACACTCGCCAGTTTCAAAACGGAACTCTGTGCACCTGATAGAGTACATTATGGAAAGTTCAAGGCTAACAACCTGAACTTGTTTAACTATGAATTGCATCGCATCATCTATTCCACTATCCTTCCAAAATCCACTTCAAAGGATGATGTGACTTCTCTTGAGCTGTCCACCATGTACCACATTCTTAAGGGGATTCCATTTTCTGTCCCTAAGACCATGATTCAGATGATGGGTCGTTGTCGTGCAAGAGATAGAAATCTCTCTTATGCGATGATTCTCCCACGCATCTTTCAGCGCTTCGATATCGATTTGTCGACTTGTACTCAGGACCCTGAGCCCAAATTTCTTCAGTTATCTCGTCGTAGCATGACTGCTTTAGCTCCACCTCCTGCTCCTCCTACTGCACCTCCTCCACCACCTCATCAGTATGCCATGACATTTGAGGGCATACATCAGCATTTATCTGTTTTGCACGTCTCGATGACGAACATGGCTCGCGAGCGTGAGTTCCGCGACGTCACCCGTTATCAGGCGCTTGCAAATTCCTTAGCTGATCTTCGTTTCGCCCAGACTGGTCATTCAGCCGGTTCCATCCCTAGAGATCCAGCTTTCTCTGGTTACCGCTGTGAGGATGAGACTGTTCATGCCTACTTCCAGCCCGATAATGCCTATGATTGGTACCGTCCTGATCGTGCTCCACCTCGTGACTTTGTTGGTGAGTTCTACGCTGGCGCCCCTTCTCATCCTTCTGGCGCTGGTACCTCTGGAGCTGGTCCTTCAGGATATACTGGTCGAGCTGATGATGATGATGAGGATGATGATGAGGAGATGTGACTATATGATTTTGAGTGATATTTTATTGTGCACTTGGAAATGCTCCGACATTCCAAGTTATTATCAGTACTTTTTGATTATTATTAGCACTTTCTAGTTTGCTTCAGTACTCTTTTATTTTCATGGACATGTTTATTATGCCTTAGTTTATGGCATTCTAGTTTATTTCAGCACTATGTTTCAGTTTCAGTTTATGATAGCACTATTTCTTATATTGCTTCATTCTTTATAACTGCCTGTAAAATTACATGCCTGTGATGATTTTTTTCTGCGATAATACATGCCTGTGATATTCCTCTAGTTTTATGCCTTATTTCTTTTATATGTGTTTTCTCACTATTTGTTACTTATGTATTGATTGCGGGGGAACTTTATCTTTTGCAATTATTTTACTAAGTGACAAAAGGGGAGAAAAATTAAAAGATCTAACATTTTTTTGAGATAATACAGGATATGAACAATTCTACTTTTTGATATTTTGAACAAGCTTAATGTTATATCATTTATAGTTTGTCAATTATCAAAATGGAGGAGATTGTTGGCCCATTGGTCATATGGTCAACCTGATTTTAATAATTGATCAAACTCTGTCTGGATATTCAAAGCTAGTCGGGATATCTCGGACTCTTGGACATGATCAAGAATGGCTATCCACTGAATTCAAGACCGAAGATCTGTTTGCCTACTCGAGTCTGTAATTCCTTATGCAATATATTTTTCATTTATTTGAGTCTAGGAATTTGTTGTACACCGAGTCGTACTGGCAAATATGCTACCCTTAAATGAGTTCAAAATATTTTTAAAATGTTCTTTCAAAAAGGTTTACAAAAAGGTTTTTAAAAAGGTTTTCAAAAATCGCCAAAAGCTTTTTAAAACCCTAACTAAACCCTGACAGAACTCGGCCAGAGTTCGGCCAGAGTTCGGTTGGTGGCCGTTGTGATTTTGAATCCTTGTTACTTGGTCCTCCTGCAGTTGCGGATTTGACCGAGATTTGCTCATAGAGTTCTGTCCGAATTCTGTCCGAATTCTGTCAGAAGCCTGCCTTTGGAACACCTATAAATAGAGAAGGATTTCGATCATTTCAAGTCACTCATTCACTTTTAATCTTCTCTCTATCTAAAGCTTTCAGTCTTCCAAAGAGTTTTCTAGAGCTTTCAATTTCAGATCCCAAGCCAATTACAATCCTCTAGTCGATTTGCCAGTGCGGTACGGTCTAGAAGTTTCTGAGAGATTGTAATCAGAAGACTTGATTGAAGAATACCTCTTCACATTTGAAGTTGGACGAGTTCTTCGTATCAAAGCTCGCATTGTAGAAGTTGCAAGGACTTCGTAAGAAAACTTGCGATTTTTCCAATAGTGGATTCAACTGGTAGCAAGAGTTCTACCGACTGGATTAGTCCTCAACAGAGGAAAACCAGTATACATCGCTGTCTTTGCGTTTGCTCTCTTAACTCTGTCTTTACTTTATTTTAGTTGTGATTAATATTCTGTGATTGTGCTGCTAACATTTTTTAATCAGCATTATTCTGCTGCCAACTCTATTCACCCCCTCTAGAGTATTACGCTTTACTATTTCATTCCTACAAAGCTCTGGCTGACTTTTTAGCTGCACACCCCATCCCAGAGTCCTCAAGACTCTATGAAGACATCCCGGATGAAGTTCAAGAATCAAACATCATCGAAGAAGGCTCCGTCTGGCGGATGTTTTTCGATGGCGCTTCAAGAACAGGCCCCAAAAGCCAAATCATCGCAGTAGTGGGGGTGGTATTAGTATCCCCCAATCAGCTGGTCATCCAGCGTGCTTACCCCCTTTCGAAGCCGTGCTCCAACAATGTTGTCGAGTACAACGTGCTCATTATGGAACTCCAGCTGGCACAACAGCTGGGGGTGGATCATCTGGAAGCCTACGGTGACTCAAAACTCGTCGTAAATCAGATCAGAGGGCAATACCAGGTTCGCCATAAAGATCTGATCCCTTACCATGAAGTTGCATTGAACATCATTTCAACCTTCACCGGGTTCTTCATCGAACACGTACCTCGTCTACAAAATCTGGAGGCTGATGCTCTGGCTGGCCTCGCAGCCTCCTTGGCAGCACCCCTCGGGACTCAACACTACGTCACGGTAGTTGGTCGAGACTTGGTCTGTCCTAAAAATAATCTGTGCTCACGAGTAGCCCATGCTATGTCAACAAGCGCTGGTGTTAATGTCCGAGACTGGAGATTCCCGTTCATCGACTTCGCTGTCTACGAAATTCTTCCAGAGGACCCGAAAGAAGCCGTCTCAGTCAGGAGACGCTCTCTTCGATTCTACTACGATACAGCCACTAAAATGCTGTACCGACGCTCCTACGATGGACTTCTCCTTCGATGTTTGTCAAACGAAGAAGCAGTCGAAGCCCTTCGAGAAGCTCACGATGGAACCTGCGGGATCCATCAACCTGGCCCTAAGTTGCAGGATCGACTGCGACGCATGGGCTACTACTGGCCAACCATGGCCGCTGACGCTGTCGACTATGCTAAGAAGTGCCATACGTGCCAGCTTCACGCGGACTTCATCCATACACCGTCAGAATCACTACATCCTACAGTCGCCTCCTGGCCCTTCGAAGCTTGGGGCATGGACATTGTGGGACCAGTCACCCCTACTTCATCGAGAGGACATCGCTTCATCCTAGCAATCACCGACTACTTCTCCAAATGGACAGAAGCAGTTCCACTGGCAGAAGTGAAAAGCTCCAGGGTGATCAGCTTCATCAAACACCACGTCATCTACCGTTTCGGAGTACCCCGGAGGATCATCCACGATAATGGTCCTCAGTTCATAAGCCATGCTTTCAGCAGATTCTGTGACAAGAATCGCATTCAAAACGTGGCATCAATCGCCTACAATCCGACAGCAAACGGATTGGCCGAGGCGTTCAACAAGACTATCGTCAGGCTACTCAAAAAGGTCGTGTCATCCAACAAACGCGACTGGGACAAAAAGTTCGGCGAATGCCTTTGGGCTTACCGTACAACGGTACGGACCCCGACAGGCAACACACCATTCTCCTTGGTCTACGGGAGCGAAGCGGTACTGCCTCTCGAGATTCAGATACCCTCACTCCGCGTAGCAATCACAAACCAACTCACAGAAGAGGACAATCAACGTCGTCGTCTGCGGAAACTGGAGGCACTTGACGAAAAGCGTCTCCTAGCTCAACAACGCATCGAACTCTACCAAGCCCGTATATTACAGGCTTTCAACAAAAAGGTCAAGCAGAGGACTTTTCAAGTAGGCGACCTGGTTCTGGCAGTCAGGAGGCGGATGGTGTTGACTCACAAGACACCAGAAAAGTTTGAGCCCAGGTGGGAAGGACCTTTTGTCACGCCCCGATTCGTAGAGTCATTTATTGACATATTTTATCTCTTAGAATCGATCGTCCTCGCTTGGACGTGATGCCGTACAAGTCTGGTATTGCACTTGTACAAGGCAAAGATGGTACATAGGTGATAATTCTTCAAATAGGAACATATTGCAGCGGCAGAAGCAGACAAATTGAAGTTAGTGAGGACAATCTTTCTCATTGAATAGAAGTACATCACTTCTTTATGGCAGCGGAGATAAAAGGATAACTTGAAGTCACACAGAGATATATATAGAACTTTATTCTCTTTATTGATAATTGAAGAAGAGTACAAGACTTGTATTGAAGTACAATGCTTACAACACATCTCACATTACATTGAAAGCCAACTGAGCAATACTACAAAGTCTACATTTGATGCTTGGATACATTGGATTACAACTCGATACACTGACTTGGCTTACAATCTCACTGGTACAACTGATTACAATGTTCCATACATTATGCCCTTTATAAACAGAAGACATCATCTTGTGCAAGGAGAGCTTCTATATGCCCAACAAATCTTCGATGCCGCGGAACCAATCAAGCCAAATCTTCGTGTGTAGAATATCCCAAGCAAGAGCACCTGCCCACAAAACGTGGGTCAGCACATCATCTATGCATGGCGAGTAGAATCCAACCCACTCGCATAGACCAACATTTAAAGTGATCATTTAAGCAATCATTTATTAGAATAATCTTTCTATTTGGGGCCTAGCATCAGTTTACAGTTCATGGACAATAATCATAGTGAAGCATGTAGACATAATCTTAGTAGCATTCATGTAGACATATCTTTTTAGCATTCTTGGTGTTATCATGCAAAGGCATCATTGAGGCATACTAGGTGTTATCATGCAAATGCATCATTGAGGCATCGTTAACATTAACATCTTAAACATGTTATGACAGTTCTCACTTCAAGCATCACTTAGCATGTGTGTTGTGTTTGAGTAATAATTATAGCATGGCATCTTTCTATCATACTGAATTTAACATGTTAAGCAGGATCTCGTACTGAAAGGCTACATACAGCATCATTTACTTATTTGGAACGTAAGCACGCAAGTTAAACCAACACATATATTGAATTATCACATTTAAGTGATTTCTTACCGATAGCCGACTCCCTCGTACCTGCATAAAATACAGGATAATATGATATTCTTACTCTGTCTGCACAAAACATTATTAACATGCATCCTGACTACATGACCACTGGTGGTTGTGCACCATATCGACGTGCCATATAGGACTTCATAGGGTATGGGATGTGCCCTTCACCAGGTTGCGAGCCCGAATGAGGATCCCGATACCGTGCTACCAAAGCACCAATTCCTCCTAGGCCGACTCGATCCCACCGCCGCGGGTACCGTTCGAGGAAATCCTTGTATACAAGTACGTCTATGGCCATGCGAATGCGTGTCCGACCCGATCGTGTTCGAAGTCGCATGATACAATAATAAGATAAGAAAAGGCAACAGTTCATCATCTCATCTTTCTAATATTTTCGCATGTTCACTTGGTAATCTCAATGATCCCAAGCCTCATCATTTCTCATTGTATCAATCATTGCAACATCTCTCATATCATTCCTTTCTAAGAGGAACAAATAACATTTCATTCATATCGATAGGACCTGCATCATTTCATTCATATCATAGGGACAGTTTTCTTTCTTTCATTGTTTATGAGGAAACAGGCAATATCAACAGTTATGCAGAATATACATGATTGAGGTATTTCTTTTAATTCTTTGTGTTAATAGCATAGCCAGTTCATTACTCATGTATCATTCTCATAGCATCTCATTACTCAAGTATTCATTGCTAAGCAGTATTAACCGAAGGGACGTTATCAATTCATTCAAGCATCAAGTCGCATTAGCAGTTCGAGTGTGATTCAATCAGCAGTTCAATGTTCATGTCTTATTCATTCAATAATTTCCAGCATATGAATCTCTATCGATTTAGCAACTAAAGCATCGCATCATAATTATTCAACATTCAAGGTAAGAGACATTAGGGACGTATTCATAGCATCACATTATTCCATTTATTAAGCATGCAGGAATAAGGAGGAAGGAGGACAGTTCCACTTGCCTGCAAAAAAAGGGTCTTCCTGCTCCAATCCCGCTAAGCGTAGCTCCACCAGCGAGCCACGTTCCAATACCCATTTCGTCTAGCCAGCTAAGAGACTGCATCAGTCTCAATTCTCCTGATTTCCAACATAAGTCACGGTCCAACATTCTGATAGCATCCAACAAGCCAACCCAAATGCCTCGTGCGGAGCGGGGCATTACACCTTTCATCATAGAGATGGTATACTCAAACGGTGCTTACCGCCTCGCCAAACCCAATGGAGACTTGTTCATAATGTCCATCAACGACAAGTTCCTAAAGAAGTACTATTTTTGACATCTTTCAGACATGTACTTCCATAAAGGGATCTGTGGACCCAATCATCAGGGCTCACATACAATTCCCTTCCATAAAATCATACGCTTCCGAAACCCAGCTGTTCCCTGGCATCCTCCAGTAGACGGACAACCATGTCCATATCACCTCTGAGTTGTCCCCCCTACACCCTACAAAGCGGAATCTTACATTCCATAAGACTACGCTACCCATCATGTTTACCACGTCCACGTTACCTCTGAGTAAATATCCCGTACAGACAACCCCTGCGTTGCCGTATATTAATCGCAGAACTTCCACGTCCACATTACCTCTGAGTAGTTCTGCGTATCT
This sequence comes from Iris pallida, assembly GCA_029216955.1. NCBI lineage: Eukaryota > Viridiplantae > Streptophyta > Magnoliopsida > Asparagales > Iridaceae > Iris > Iris pallida. The sequence goes on from JANAVB010013316.1 coordinate 44,339, forward strand.
TCCAGAGTCACTCCTACCACGTCCATAACACCTCTGAGTAGGAAGATTCTATCATTTTGAATCCCATATTTACCATGTCCACATTACCTCTGAGCAAACATGTTGGTTCTCTCAAACTTATTATCTGTACCTAAAAGCTAAGGTGCACAAAAGATAATAGGTCCACACAAATCTTCAAGTTCATGACAGCAAAAATGAACACATCACAGAAAATTGTGTATTTCTTTATTTCTAAAAAAGGAGAGTAAAGGATTACACCATCCCCAGTAAGAGTTGCAAATACATAAAAAGAAGAGACTACAATCCCTAAACATTCCCAGGATTGGCTGAAAGCTCTTCAATCCGACGCCTCAAGTCTGTCGCCCGAGTCTCCACAGTCACCAAGACTCGACGTTCAGCTTCTTGATGCATCGCTTCAATGGCATCAGGAGAAGTGTCATTCTTATGCTTCTCATCCAACTGTTGCCGCTGCTGAGCCAAAGTAAGAGCCTGGTGGGTGAAAGCTGCCTCCTCCTTCGTGAATGCTACGTGTTCAGCCTGGACACGTTCGGCGTCTAATAGAAGTCGAGCCCATTGGTCCTCAAGGCGGCGGATCGGGGCATCAATCTTTGCGATACTAGTGTCCAACACAGCTCGCGCCTCCACTGTCTTCCGCATCCACTGAGACAACCGCTCCACTGCAGCTTCAGTCTCAGCCACTTCGCGTTTCCAGACACTCACGGTGGCCTGGTTAGAAGACTCAGTCTCGACGATCAGCTTCTCTTTCTCCGTATCTATCAGGACGGAGAGGTCGTTTCGCTGGATGCGCTGCAATTCGGAAAGCCGCTGGTCCAACTCAACCACTGAGGCTTCTAGAATGTCGGCCATATGATCATGGCCCTGATGAAGACGGATCAGGTTGATATGAGGCATTGCCAGAGTTCTTGCCGTCGCAAAACTCCCATTGGCGTCCATCACGGCCGATACACCCCTCTGCAGCATTTTATACACCGCCTCGATGATGAATTTCACATATTCATCTGCATCCGCCAGCACCTGCGGCGTCATAGCAGGAGTCGGAGGAGCTGGTTTAGAAGGCAGACCACAAGAAGGCTCGCCTGCCTCAATCTGCGAGGCTGGATCCTCGGCACCAACAGGCTCTTCACCAACAGGGGCTTGACTCCTAGCCCGAAGAGCCAAAGGAACAGAAGAAGCCGAGATAGGCGTCGAGATAGTACCCCAAGGGGAAGGAGCAACAGAGGGTTCCATCAAACCCTTACCCCTCTCAAACTCGGAAGAACCACCGACGTCAGTGGCCACCTCATCAGCCCCCAACGTACTATCAGCAGCCAATACCTCCCCTGGCAGAGCAAGGAGATCAACACTCGCCTCCTGACCCGCCCCTGGAGTCAGGACCACCAGACGAGTCTCACTTTCCTCATCAAATCCCTCTACAGGGACAGAATCTGTCGCTACCTCCTGATCGGTAGCCACTGCAGCTTCAGCTGCTGAGTCTGGGGTAGGGCTCGGCAACGCTACAGCCGACCTCCCCTCATCATGACAAGAAGGGGAATCAACCCTCTCCATTGTTCCAATCACATCTGTTGCCCCCGCAACAGGCTCTTACAACTCTGGAGGAACGTCATCTAAAGACGACGAACTCCACTCCACTTCATCACCAGGAAGCACCGTGTCCGCGGGACTCTCAACATCCAAGGTCCCCATGGTGGCCTTCATCACCTCCTCCATGGAAGACATCATAATCAACGGAATTCGCTCTTCAGATAAGCCCGCCACATCCTTTGGCCTGCTGCCACCAGATTTTGGAGTATGGGGTCTCCTTTTGAGCGGCTCCTACAAAAAGAAAGCATAAGTCACACGGAATGTTGAACCCGAATCGAACTATATGGTACACCTTACCTCCGTAGGTGTCGAGTCCGACGACACAGTCGATGACGATGCCTTCTTCTGCCTCTTTGACGTCGAAGAGCCAGCCTCTGTACCCGTACGTCTTTTCGGTTGATCAACCGAGGGTTCTGCCTGACCCCCTGGGGATACGACAGGGGCACCTCGATGACCCACCTCTGGCGGACGGTACGATCGAGCCCTCGCCGATACGTTCCCGGCCACCGCTAACTGGGTGCCTGCAATAAGACTGGTTTCCTTATCGTATCCGGGAGGCGCGGCAGCCATAACACAATAAAATTTGGCGGCGAAGAAAAGAATCGGCGGCCGCAGATTCTGGACGGGCAGCGTAAAACGAGATCTGGTACATCCGGCATTGCAGTAATGCCAAGCTCGTGCACCATCCAGCAAACTTTCAGCAAACCCCAGGGTGATACTGGGATTATCCAATATTAACTGAGCATAGCTGAATTGTCGTAAAAAACGGCTCGGTAAATACGGTTCCAGGTAGCACTGGTTCCTGTTTCGGTACACCAGATGGGACGGCCGGATACTTTTCAACCAGCGGAATCCCCATGGAGGCAGAGTGGTGGCATCTTCACCCGAATCCATCAAGTCTTCACCGGCCTCAAAACCCGAAAAGACAGGACCTACTTTGGTGATCTTCCACCCCTGAAGGTGGGATAAAACCTTCCTGCAAACAGGAACGCCAGAATGCAACCAGCTCCTCTGGTGGAAACAGCGAAGGAGTGCATCTCTGGCCCTATGGTCTTCTTTCGAACCCGGACTCATTACATTTGGATGGTGTAAAATTAACCACCCCATCAGATAGTGAAATGGCAGTTCGGCACGCGGGAAGTTGTCATTCCTACCGCGATCATGAACCACGTTTCCTGCAAACTCCCGTAAACCTTGCAGTAGGTTACACACCATTGTGGGAAGCAGAGCCAAGCGCCGGCCAAAGACCAACTTCACAGCTGGCAGGATCAAGTTCCGGGTCACCCTTTCTACAGAGCCGAACCCGCCCGAGAAGACATAATCCCGAAGCCAAACCATGAGATACGCGGCTAATACTGCTTTCGACGACATCCGATGAGTAAGGTGCCAGAAACAGCTGTAGGAGCGTTCATCCGACTGCTGGTCCTCATTCTCCGGGGATTCTTCTCACCTAACCTGCTTATTTCGGAGAGCACCTCACTACGAGAGAGCGCTGGCGGAGTAGAGAACTGCGAGGGATCCTTCTTGTCTTGCTTAAAGACGTAATCTCTCCAAGCGGTCATATGAGGCTGCGACCCGCTCTTATCCATCTTCTGCATATAGTAATGATGACTCACCACTTCCTTGAAGACAGCCATCATCTCCTCAGCTTTGTCCCCCAGGACTTGGAACTCCTCATTGGTCGGGAAGTACTCCTCATAAGGCTCCGATCCCCAAGGGAGCTTTGATACCTCGTACATCTCATGTAGTACGAGTCCTAGCTCCCCCACCGGAGTGAAGAAGGTCCCGGTATGGGTATCAAACATCTCCAGGAGCACGAGGAACATATGCCTATTAATGTCAACATCGGCCTGAGTAGCACGGACTGCGGCAATCAGTCCAATCTCTCGGAGCTCAGTATAGAACCGCGACAGGATCCAGAGTGTCAGTTTATCCCATTTGGAAACATAATAACACCAACCCTCTACCCGAAATTCTTCCTTCGGGTATGATCCCTCCATCAACAGCATACGATTTGCAAAAGTCGAGGCACCAAAGGCAAATGTATTGACGGGAACGTCACTATAAATGCTCCCAGGGCGTAGAGCCTGCCAGATGAAAGAAGGCCCAGCCTGTACGGCGGTCAAAGTATCCCTTTGATCTGAGGTAGAGTCGATCTTGATGATACCTGCCACCGCTCCCCCCTGAGATGGGGTTAGAACCCAAGACATCCTCCTCTTGGAAGCAAGACGACAGAAAGCCGTCAAAGGCCATTGACGTTCGAGTTGCTTAACAGTCATGTGCACTCCCCTTGCTGTAAAGAACCAGTCTTCCTTGACCTTCAACACCTTTGCTTCAATGGAAGTAAGGCGGTCCCCAAACAGGAACTCAGGCTTCAAGAAGGTCACTTTATCAGAAGTGACAGATTTCAAGACGCCACGTTCCATCATCCGTTTGAAAAACCCATGATGTTGTTCCCGGATTTGAGTCATCCTTTCGGGATGCTGATCCAGCATAATAGCAGCTTGAGCAGGGTTTATCACCTCCTCATCGTAGTCTACGCCCATCTGGCAGAGGGCAGCGTCCAGAAGCACTTCATTCAAAAGTGGGACAGTCATCGATACTGGCAAAGATTCAAGGTTGTTAGAAACAACAAAAGAATCCAAGCCTCGTTCTCATCAAAAGCACGAAGTGCATATGAAAAAGGAGCTTCGGCGCATCATCAGGGTGTAAACCCATGCGCGTCAGCGGTGGAGCTTCAGTGCATCATCAGGATATAAACCCATACGCATCAGCAGTGGAGCTTCGGCGCATCATCAGGGTGTAAACTCCTGCACGTCAGCAGTAGAGCTTCGGCGCATCATCAGGGTCTAAACCAATGCGCGTCAGCAGTAGAGTCTCGGCGCATCTTCAGGGTTTAAACCCATGCGCGTCGGCAAAAAAAAAACCTCAGCACATCATCAGGACTCAAGGTCCATGCGCGTTGGCGTATGTGAAGATATAGGAAAGGATGATGAAACTCACCAACCACGCCGGCCGAACGTCGACAGGCGGACGAGGAACATCAGCCGCGGCAGCTTCTACAGGCTCTTTCCATTTGTCACGTCCCTTGCCACTGCCGCGAGGAGTCTTGGGAGCCATCGCTTGAGAGAAGAAAGTTAGGGTTTTTATGAAGAAGAACTCTAAAAGCAAAAGCAAGGAGAGGAAGAACTCTCTCTCTCTCTCTCCATCTCACGCCTATTTATAGGCACGGTTGCACGCGTGAATCGATGAAGTGTGACCTCAGCCGTCGCCTCGGGTTCTATGAGAAGATAATCGCAAATAAATCCAAAAAGATCATCATTAATCTTTTTGGTTATCGAGGCGTTATCATTTGCATTAACAGAGAGGAGTATGCGCCCCATCACTGATGCGCGGATGCACCCGAACAGACATGCGCCCCAACAGTCATGCGCCTCGACCGCCATGCTTTTTATTCAAAGTATTCCAAAACTTGTCCAAAAGTTTTGAAAACTTTGAAGGGGGTCTTGTAGAAGCATGGAATTTCAGGACCAAAAATCCTATGCGCCAAACACTATATGCGCCAGAGAGCTCGGACAAAGTACTTCACACAGCAAAAACAACAAATATAGACATTAAAAGAGGATTTTTTTATTACATATAAAAGTCTATTACATGTCTAGAAAAGGTTGTACAAAGGAGAACTTCTACAAAAAGAAAAGACCCTAAGTCTACAGCCAGGCGCGGCGATCATCATGCGCTCTTGAACAAGCGCAGCAATCACCATGCGCTTTCAGTCAGGTGCATCCCACCATGCGCCCTCAGCGGGGTGCATCCTTTCAGCAGCTCAGTTATATGCATCCTCTGTTATGTGCATCCCTTCGACAGCTCAGTTATGTACATCCCTTCAGCAGCCCAATTATGTGCCACTCTTCCAGCCAGGCTCACCGCCATCTAAATGCTTCGACTAATAAAGCATTTATTAAGTAGAACGAGGGTGGCAATCAACCCTCTAGCTGGAGGAAGAGCTCCCCAAACCGAGGAAGAGAAGAGCACCGCAAGCCGACATGTGGCCAGGAGAGGCTTCGAAAGAGCCTCCAAAGGCGAAGGAAGACCGCAATCGAAACCGCGGCCAAAGGAGCAGCTTTCAACACAACCAGAGTGGGCAACACCCACTTTGAAGGAAAAAAGAGCCCCCAAAGCCGCAGCACCGCCATTTCGATCTGCGGTTCTTCCAGAATAACGAAGACGAGGCTCGAGCATCCCGATCTTTGGATGCAGCAGGCACCTTCCGCCTGCCTCAGAAGCCCTCGACTCCGACTTTTGGATGTAACAGTCACCTTCAAGTGCATCAATGAAGACATTTGCGTCGCATCTTCACCCTCGGGAGCATCTCATCAACAGAATGCATCCGAGTAAACAAGTTCATGTCGGAAGAACGTGAGAGAACGAAAAGCAAACTCTCTCCATGCCACTATTTATAGGCCGGACAAATCAAACCCATGCGCCAACTGGATGGCTCTCCGAATTCCGTACAATGAATTTACATTTAATGGATGAACTGAATGCTTCGAATTCAGCCAAGTTAAAACGGCTATTTAAAGCACTCGAAGAACGTAACAGTCGCACCATTAAAGACGTGTCACAAAGCGGATGCGTCGGCCAGACAGCGCATCACACAGACGCGCCCTTCAAACATCAAAGCGCATCACAGGGATGCGCCCATCAAGCGCATCACACAGACGCGCCCTTCAGCACCAAGCACCTCACAGGGATGCGCCCCCATGCGTCCCCATACGCCTAGTGGAACGCCGATCGATGCGCCCACTCAGCTGTCCATCAAATATCAAAAACATTAAATGCTAAAATCTGACAGAGTTGGCAGCACGCTTTCCGAAGACTTTACAGTTGACAGCTTTTTCAGAAAATGAAGCGTCGCCAATGTCAGCATCATCATTACTTTTCTCCGACGGTTACTGCCACGTGGCCGCCCAATCATCTCGCATGCGCCTCCGCAGCCATGCGCCTAAATCTACATGCACCTCAAAAGTCATGCGCCTCAGACTTCTCTCTGATCCCAAAAGACAGAAGTAAAGTCACGCTTCGCATTTGCCTCAAAAGCCATACGCCATAAATGGTTTGCGACTCCCAAAGGTTACGAGCCAAAGTCTGCTCAAGCGCCCAATCCCAGGCGCATCCTACCAGATCATTCTCCACAAAATCTGAGATCTTCGAGCCATGGGCCGATGACACGTGTCGTTTGACTCGATTCACCCAAGATCTCAGCAACAGAAAGATTCTCCCACGAACACACACAGAGGCAAACATACATCGACAGACAGAGACTTCGCACATGAGCAGCCAGCCTGCAAAGCTATAAATAGAGGGATCATTTCCTTCTCACCCACGAACACACACAGAGGCAAACATACATCGACAAACAGAGACTTCGCACCACCATAGAGGCAGATATAGACACTCAACGTCTTCTTCTCTCAGCAAGCTCCAGCACCCAGAGCAATCCAAACCTTCAGAGAACCGATAACCGTCGTCAGATCGTCAATGGAGTCAACGTATTACCACTCGCTCCATCGGCACAAAGGACCCAGATAAACAAAATTGTACTCCTAGGACTATATCTAAGTCCTATATTGTAACACTGTTCTGTTTGTATTGAAATTTGCTCAAAAGATTTTAATGGCAAACACAGGGGTCCAGTTCTGTTCAGGCGAAGGGTTACAACCCCGGTCCTTGTTTGGTTTAAGGGTTGTAACCTGGCTCCCGGAGCAGTTCTGAGTCCTCTATTCGTTTATTGTCTTGTTACCTTACCAATAGTATTTGAGACGGATTTCTATTCAGGTGAAGGGCTGCAACCTTGGTCCTTGTTTGGTTTAAGGGTTGCAGTCTGGCTGCTTGAATGGTTTCCTCGTACTCAATTTATTATTGTTATCTCTATTATTATTATCAGTTTCTTTTATAAGCTTTCTTTAGTTATTCACTTGTGATATGCTGGTTTTTAGTTCCTAAGTGAAGCCTCCCTTGTGGCACTTGCTCTTTCTAGGGTCTGACCCAGCTGGTTTTTTGTGGCCAGATATCGGAGCAGCACCAGAGGATCCACCTGTCTTCCAGCCAGATAGTGACCACCAGGCGTAACCCTGGAAACGAGTGGGTTTCTTTTTGTCCTCCCACTTTATTCTAAAATTATTCTTTTGAGACGTTTAGCCGGCGAGCACGTGTTAGTTCGTATTGCATCTTTATTTACTGTCTGCCTACGGGCTGTAACATGATTGACAGATCCTAGGGTTGATCATGTACGACAGAACTCTTGCTAGTCTTGACATTTTGTACGACTAGCTTCATGATCATCCAATATGTAATGTATGGGACGCCTTGCTATTATATATTTGGTGCTCTGACATCTTGTAACTATTATTGTTTGCTTGAGATTGAGACAATAGGCTTGTTCATGACCATAGGAGACTGTTGGCTTGTAGTTAAACCCTCATGTATCTAGACAGCCGTGACCGTATAGCGAGGTGGGTTGCACTTCAATATACGTAGCTGGCTATGTACGCCCCGCTCTCCAGTATTCTGGTTCTGGGGCGTTACAGGTTGGTGTTTATCACGAACAGGACGAGTTGAATTTGAACGGACTGGATCAGTTTCTGGAGAGACTAGTTCAGCAATGGTTGGATTATTCTCAAGAGAGATAATGTTTGAACATTGGACAGGATGGTCCGATGGTGGAGCTATGACAGGCTCGGTACATTATGTAGGATGACTTTGTGGTTGTGGTTGTTCAAAACTTTCAGGTAGTGAATCAACAAAAGGGTCATGAAATTGACGTGATTTAGAGACATCTGTTTGATATTTTGGGAGGGAGTAAAAGGGTATCTTTTTCCAAAAAGTAACATGTTGAGAGACATAAAGTTTTTGAGAAGAGGGATCATAACATCTATAACCTTTTTGTTGAATACCGTAGCCTAAACAAATACACATGGTTGTTTTCTTGCCGAGTTTATCTCGTTCTCTTTTGGGAAGAAGGACAAAGCAGGTGGAGCCAAAGACTCGAAGTTCTGAGTAATCGGGAGGGATATGATAAAGATGTTCAAAGGGGGATATCCCGTTAGTGACTGAAGAAGGAATACGATTAATGATATAAGTAGAAGTGTGAACGGACTCCCCCCAAAAAGTACGAATCGAGAAGGAGAGAAGTAAAGTACGAACAGTTTCCACAATATGACGGTGTTTGCATTCTGCTACACCGTTTTGTTCAAGTGTTTCAGTGCATGATAATTGAGGAAGGGTCCCTTGAGATTTCAAATAATCAAGAAATGGCTTGGATATATATTCGCCTCCAGGGTCTGACCTAAAAATTTGATTGGTTTTGAAAACTGTGTTTTGATCATCGTGCAAAATTCAATATAGACTTTAAGAAAATCTGAATGAGAATGGAATAAATATGTTCATGTATAGCGAGAATAGTCATCAACAAAAAGTACATAATATTGGGCACCTTCCATGGACTTTATTGGAGCTTTTTTTCAAACATCAGAATGCACAATATCAAATGGTGATGAAGAAGAAATTATACTATTATAAAAGGAAGAGCTGGTTGTTTAGCTAATTTACAAGCAACACAATAAGGTTCTTTATCTAAATGGATAGAGCCTAACAATCCTTTATTCATCATGTACCGAAGTCGAAAAAAAGAGACATGACCTAATTTGTAGTGCTAAAACATAAACGGAGATGAAGAAATTGTTGGAGCAATAAATGAGGTACCAATGGCGGACGAGATATGAAGTTTGCCCAGAACAAAGAGACGACCAATTTTACGGAATGTTCCAACTTGCTTTCCCGTTGAGTGGTCATGAATGACACAACCAGAAGATGAGAAGTTAGTATCAAATCCTTGATCAGATAATTGTCCAACATATATAATATTCTTTGATAGTTTTGGTACAAGATAAACATCTGAAATAGTCAGGTTATTAGATGTTTTAATGGATCCAATATGACTTGCATTAATGGTAGTACCATTAGAAGTATGAATTATAGGAGATGAGAGAAGAATTAAATTCTCAAAGAAATTTGAATTACAGGTCATATGGTTTGATGCACCATTAGAAGTATGAATTATAGGAGATGAGAGAAGAATTAAATTCTCAAAGAAATTTGAATTACAGGTCATATGGTTTGATGCACCAGAGTCAAGAAATTAGCTAGCAGAGTATATACCTGAAGAGGCTGATAATGCAGAGATTGGTAGTGGAGTTGTTAGCAGTAGAAATAGCATGTTTGACCATTTCCTGAATATCATCAACAAATAGACTATGTTCGACGAATGGTGACGTAGAGACTGCCATAAGAGATAAATAGACTTCTTCTTTTTTAAAAAAAAAATTAAAAGAACAACAAAAATTAAATAGAGAGAACATATAAAAAATCTCGAGTAACAAATAATAAATAGATTGAACAACGGGATGGTCGACAAGTGATAAGTTGACATGTAAAAAAAAATCAACTAAGTCTATGGAAAGTCTTACGCGTAAAATGACAAACAAAAAAAAAGAGTAAAGAATCTATGTGTAAAGATGTACGTGTGATGGGAAGAACTTTTGAAGAAAAAAAAAAAACTCTATGAATGTGTCAGATCCCCACATGATGGTAAGAGAGAGAAAAAAAGAAACCACTCTTCTTCTTTTCAAAAGGAAAGAAACCGATGGGCTATATGGTAGTTATAGCAAATGTTTTTTTTTTAACAATGAAAACCAAACATTCAGGAGTGTAATCAGATGGAAGTCGAAGGTGGCAACTTCAGGCTCGAGATCGAACGCACCAGCCTGAGGAGTGTCGAGCTGTGGCGTACGATCGGACCCGCGAAGAGCAATAAAGATGAAGTGGTGTAATCAGAGGAAGGAGCTGCTATAGTAGGTTGCGAGGCCACGTGGATGGCCAATGAATGGACTGTTGCAGCGTCCACAGCTAGTTTCCGTAGTCACCGACAGGTTCGGATAGCAGTCGCGGAAGCTAGTAAGCGGTCGTCCACGACTGAGTGGCAAAAGCAGGCGCCTGGGTTGACGCTTAGTGGAAGATCCTTGCAGTTAGAGCCAAAGCTTTGATACCACGTTAGCAATGGAGAATGGAATAATTTTCTGTGTGTATATTCATTAGAGGAAAACCTCAATTTATAGAGATTACAAAGAAAGCAAATATAGTAACTACAACGGTAATATTACAAAGAAGAAAAGTACAACGGTAATATTATAAAGAAGAAAATTACTAAAAAGAAAATTATGTAAATGCATAACTCTATCCTTAACACTCTACTGTGATTGTGTTTGTGAGATTATTTCTTGTCCTTTGCAAAAAAGAAGAATTTACAAAAGTGATTCTTATCAATTTTTTCCTTCTAAAATGTGTATTATCTCATAATATTTATTGAAACTTCTTACTAAATGTTGCATCAACTTTGGAGTGAAAATGCCTCCTCCTTGGTATGTCAGAACATATCAGCATGATAGAAAGAATTTATATTTCATACACAGGATTTACATTTCATAATACACTCCAAAAATCAGCCATATATCAAACACAAGACATCATCTTCAGCAGATGTGACAATCATCCGTAACTGCATCTAAATTTTTTGAACTCCACCATCTGTGTGAAATAAATATCCATATAGAAAAAAACAACTTTTTTGCCCACACATTCATGTTTTTACTAAAACTAGTGCATTTAGCCATACCAATATATGATCCAGCACCAGACTCGGGTTCTTTGGAAGACTTAGGTACCGAACCAGACAGATGACGATCACAGATTCAATAACACAAAAAACTGAAGCAAAATGTACGACATTTATGACTGAAAATATTATCATCGACCTGATCGACATGAATCATGTTTGCAAGTTCAATAAGAAGCTCTAGCTTCAACCAATAACTAAAACCGACTTGTTCTCGTCTGTTAGATTTTTCGGATTCATCAGAGAGGAACCAAAATTTGCCTACACGGCATTATAATTTACAAGATACTAATGTCTTTATTTCCTGCAACAGAAATGGATAGAAACCTTCACCAAATGGTGCATCAGATGCATTAGCTTCACCTGTACATAGCTACAACTTCATTTGACATATAATTAACGACTGAAAGTTTAATTAGACAAGAATTGAAGAGAAAGATTACACGAATGCAAAACCAAACGGTCAGCTCTAATTTCATTAATCCAACATGGAAAATTTATACACAAACTCCACCTAATGGAGCTCCTTTTACGCGCAAAAGGAGAAAAAGAGAGCATACAATTGAAGACGAAGCACTAAGAATATCAATACCAACTTCTCCACAGCAAAAACTCCTACCAGTACGACAAATTACAGAACAATTTAAAAACAAAGAGACCTTAGGCAAAGAATAAATACAATATAATATAATTAACAAGGAAGATTCCAGCATGAGGCAACTTCCTGAAAGCAAGATAACAAGAAGACTCATCCCCCGGAAACGTGTCCATCGGCTCCCTATGATTGCAGTCATATTTACTAATTGCTAGAGCTGTGTTGCGACGTCCAGGCACACTGGTTTCATACAAAGAAAATATACTGTCAATTTCTTCAATCTCCTTTTCGGAAGTCAATGACTCAATATCTCAGAAACACGCTGTTCTGCATCATCTGGGATCTCCCTGCCTGGAACCTTGACCTTCAAAAGGCTGGAATACCTGTCCAAGCAGTTTTATGTTAGTAATTTATTCATCGATTTCCATGCAGCAAATTTCAATAATGATGTGCTCACTCATTGGGTGTAAATAGGTACTCATGTTCCGTGATGAATGCAAGCAAGGCCTGTTGATGGAAAAAAAAAAGGGTTTGGATAATTTCCAACAATAGAATCATAAGAATATATGATCAAAGCTTTTAAGTATAGTATAGTGCCTCAAAAGGTAGATTTAACAGCTCATAGTATGTTCGGACACGATCCAATCTCTGTTGGACAGCCTCATTGTCTATTGATGGAATGGCTGCCAGAGCCTGCAATAACAACAATGACCAAACATTTAGATTAACACAAGTCATGTTAGAGCCTCATGGACAAGCCAAGTTGTATGTCTCAGGCTAAGCTAAGCCATTAATGAAGTAAAGATGTCAATAGCGCCACTTAAAAAAAAAATCAAAATTCCATTTTATGAGTAAATAATAAATCCTTTGTGGCTGTGCTCCTCTGGGAAGTACACTGTACTCAAGCTTCAAAGTCGTCAGCTTGACATTTTTGCATGATACAGAAAAGATAACATCACAAGGAAATTAGAAGAATTCAATAACCAATCTTACCTGTTCCAATGCAATGGAGTTTCTGCATATCTGCTGAGCTCCCAGCAAGTTGATGGATTTCATTTCAGCCAGGGCCTAATTGTAGTTTTGCAGAAGGAACCATTAAGTAGAAATAGGAAGGCGTAGGTAAGAAAAGAAACCCAATTTTTCATACTGTAAATATGACCGTGCATCGAACCTTGATTGATGTATTAGCTGCAACACTACATATTCCACCAAATATATAGTTCCTCTTCAATTCTGCAATAAATGGTGCCATTTCCTCGTCACGACGTGTGATCTGTGGGCAAAGTAACCATTTCAGACACCTTGAACCATGAATCACTTTTCTTCTTTATTATACTTTTGCTTTGTATGTAACAAGAGTCTTAAGTATTAAGGTGAGGTTCTTTCTATAGGAGCAAACCTGGAAAATCTTAGTTTATGTAGGTAATTCCAGGAAAAGGACTATATATATATATATATATATATATATATATATATATATATATATATATGCAAATGACCTCTAGCCTAGTGGTTAAGAGAGATGCATGCGGCCCAAGTGGTCAGGAGTTCGAGCCCCAGGCCCCAGTGGAGGCGAGTTCGCCATATTTACCCAATGTTTCAAAAAAAAAAATACATATATATATATATATATATATATATATATATATATATATATATATGCAAATGACCTCTAGCCTAGTGGTTAAGAGAGATGCATGCGGCCCAAGTGGTCAGGAGTTCGAGCCCCAGTGGAGGCGAGTTCGCCACATTTACCCAATGTTTCAAAAAAAAAAAAAAAAAAAAAAAAAAAAATATATATATATATATATATATATATATATATATATATATATATATTATGGCCACCAAATGGCCCAAGCTCCCACCTTGGCTGCAGCACATTAATTCCTCACCACATGGGCCATTCAGTGGCCATAATTGTAATAAAACTACCATTTCAACACACACACACACAACTACTTATCCTTGAAAGATCAAAAACAGCATGGAGTTTCATCACTATTTAACTAAAAGAAACACAAAAGTGCGGTTTTCAGGTGGTTATATGTGAGATGTACGACAAGATCTAGGAGCGTACCTGTGTTGCAAGTGAAATGATAAAATCATCAGGCTCTTCTGCATCTTGATCTTCCAAGTACTCCCTATTAGTCATCTCCTGTGAAGAGTGTGTGAACACATGTAGCTTTCATTATTTCCATTCAGTAAGTCAACATCACAAAGTTCAGCATTATTAGCAAGTATAATGCTTCAGAATTACGAACCTGCATGTGGAAAATTGTTTCCAGTTGCATCTCCAAACGTAGAACCTTTAGGCAGTCAATAGCAAGTCTTCTGTATTCATCAGCAAGGGATGAAAGACTTGTAGTAAGTGCGCTTTTAGTCCGTGAATGGTGAGGCCGTTGATTAGTATGGTTCTTGTCCTCTAAGTGTGTATCTGGCCTCACAAAAGACTCTCCCAACCTGAATTATTCATGGACGATTAAACAGAAAAAAACAAGCACCTTAGCTAAGGGAAGAAGACGAGAGTAGACTTATCAACACTACTAGTCTGAGGTCTTCATGAAAGAATGAACACAAAAGTCAAGCACTTCACATAAATCAAGCACCTTAGTCAAGAAAATGGCCATACAAAAGACTTCCCAGCCTGAGCTATATATTCATGAAAGAACACAAGAAGAAAAGGACTACCGAATAATTTAGGCAATAAATAGTTTGAACATAATGGACGATTAGACAACTTGCAACAATAACAATAAGTAAACGCTAACTAATTACACATTTCAGCGTCAGAGAAGAAAACAAGATCAATTTCAGGAATTCGGCCATCATATTTTCTCTATTATACAAACAACAAAGCTTTTATCCCAATACATGCATCAGTTTCTTCCATCATTCTCAGTTGAGGACCATCTCATAACCTGATTTTCACATTAACAATAAAACAATATTAAACCAGCTGAATATTTTCACTTTACTCACCAAGACACCACTTCCCTAATATAGTGTATTTATAGCAAGCACGATAATCATAAACATGGTCAAAACTATATAAATACTTCTCCATATGACTGTATCATGATTCATGACTGATATAGACATCAATCAAGGCCTTTGCTTGCCACATAATTACCCTTATGATTGTCCCATAAATCGCCCTCATGATTTATAAGATTATTCTAAGTTGAGACTGTTTAAATAAAACTAATAATTAACTCCTGGTTCTAAACCCTCCTTATAATATGGACCAGTAATGTCAACCAAAAATGAGCATTGCAATGTCAAATCTAGACAATTTAGCCCCCCTCAATCGTCTGAATATTCCTCTGAATTAGAACATTATAGTGGGAACGTGTTTCCAATAGTTATAAAGCAGCAAATCTAATATACATATTGATAACCAGGATGATTAGAAGTTTTATAAATCAGGGAGAAAGGTGAAAAAGATTGTCAGATTAAGCCTATGTCTACTGTAATTATCTGGTGACCTCAGTTACAATCTGAAATTGTCATGAAAAGTGCAAAGGTTTCAGTTATTCGTGGTACAGGCATCAAGTGACACGAATAAGTCTCCGATTGGATCCATGGCTTGCACGAGTTCAGGTACAAACATGAAAGATGCACATTGAGTTGTTTTAACAAATAATAAATAAGTTCCTTTATGAATTGAAGAATGTGCAAGACTATACTACAATGGGAAACTTTGTTACTAGACAGATCCGCAACTTGTTCCTGTATGTTATCGAAATAAAAATTGCTATTTGGCATCTTTCGAGTTCTACTTCACTAGAGCATATTGATCGAGAAGTGAATGCTATAAAAATACCAATTGAATTAATTACAGTTACCTTTCAATGGAATCTGCCAAATATTCCAGGGAATCACTAAGAGAGGCCAGCAAAATCAGTTTATGATCATCCCGGATTAAATTTTCCTGCACATATGACAAGATCCAATTCATCCCTACATAAGTATATGGACACGACTATGGCATAAGATAGCACTGGGATCAGATATTCGACAACATAAGTTGCTCTAAACAAAAGTCTGACATGCAAGCACAAATAAACATCTTTGACTAGGTGTGTGGAACCTACCACTGAGAGACTCGTGCTTTGGTAGCGAAAGATTCACAGGCCACATAGACCCAGATAATTACCTAGGTCACGGTTTGCTTTGGTGTTCATACGAATACTTTGCGCTAATTTCCCTTGTGTGCAGCACAACGGAAATAAGCTTCTCTGGTACGATATTTAGTGTTATAATTTGCTTATGAGCTAATCACTTGCGTGTTGTGTGCATGTGTGGTAGAAAAAAGTTCATACTGAATCCTACACTGAATCACTTTGTGTGTGTGAGTGGTAGGAAAAAGTTCATACGGAATCCTACGATGACTTTTTCATGTATGCTCCATTTTAACAAGAATTGATGTTATTATCCTTTCTATTATCATGTGATTGATATCCTTGTTGAACTTCATAGTTTACAATCCAGATCACTACTTTTGGTGATTCAGTTTAGGACCTATGGTGTTTGGGGTCACGGGAATCAGTTCATGGGGGTGGTGGGAACCCAGTACCAATTGCATGAACCATTTAACCTCATCCAGCTTTGTATGTTTGATGGTTCAAGAAAATAGGCAACGCATTTGGTGTATGCATAAAACAGTTCTGGTTCTTGGTGTACATGTATCCCAAGTGACAATTTCTTGTACTAAGCGTACAGATATCCCAAGTGGTAGAGTCGAGCTCCGGCGGCACAAAGTTCATCAACGATCTGCTAATCATGTCACACATTTTCTACATTCCAAATTCAATGTTTCAAATATATATATATGCCTGAAAGTGCACATCTTAGACCTGCTATTACATGTCGCCATACTCTACAGCAACTGGTGGCCTTAATTGTGTAATATGCCACAAGCAGCTACATGACATCATTATTTTCATTTCTCCTCGCATCTTTCTTTTTGGCACTGTTAAATAAACTATCCATAATCAATTACAATTTAGATATCCTATTTATATATTGCATGCATACAATGGCGATACACGGGACTGGTCGGGTCTAAGTAAATTATTCTACTTGTTAGATCCATTAAAAACATTTTGTAATACCTGCTTAATTGGACACAAACACAACAATAAATCAATCATTTCTATCTCTGCTTCAACAGTTTCTGCATCTGGAGCATTGTGCTCAAGCATAGAAGAGCTATGTAAACAAGCATTGGCAGGGTCACGCCGCATCAAGCTCTCGACATCTGTTCTTCCAATGAGCATATAGCTTTGCTTTTCTAGAACCGCCTGAGAAATTTTACAAAGATAAGTCAGGTTTAGCCAAGTAACAAGATTCTGATAGCATAAAGATAAAAATTAAGTTGTTTCAGGATAAAGCCAAAAGACCTAATGAATACTTGAAAGTATTTATACTTTTGCTACATAATTTCTATGCTGCAAAAATCAAATGTTTTTTAACACCTTTCCACATTACTGAAACATTATGATAACCTAAGATATAAACTGATCACCAATATAAGGTATAAGCATGAATTGAATTCCACATAACAGTGTCCATACCTCAGTGAATGATGTTCGACATCTTTCATAAGTGCGTTCCAGAAAAGTTTGCACATATTCCACAAGTTCAGTAGCATATTTTGGCATTAATTGTGCCCAACCAAGCACCTAAACAGCAAATTGTGTTATGAATGACCCAAAAACGTACATGACCAACCAATAATAAGAATATCAGGTAGATGCACCTCTTTTGCTAGGAAATCAGTCGCTAGAAGGCCTTGCAAAACAGGACGCCCCTTCTCAACTGATGGACTATAAACTGAAACAGCATGAGCTCGAGGCCTAAATGCTGCTGGACCTGATATGAACTTTCAAAGTAAGTTGAATGTTTGTATTTTTAGGATATAAAGGAATGAAAAGGGAAAGTCAAGAAAAGATCAAAATAAGCTCTCTAGCTTTTTCACTTCTAGTCAACTACTACTCATAGTTTGCAGTATCGGTTGATATGGATCCGATACGGCTGATACAGATACGGTTTGGCATGTCAATATCCAATAATGGCAGATACCCGATACTAACAGATACCAACATTGGGGTCGCTTTTCCGGTCAATTCGGCAAAGAAAATTGAACGAAAAAGATCAATCAACAAGCATGTAAAAGCATAGTAAGGTTGTAAAAAAAAACATGTAAAAGAAGAAAACTTATCTATCGCATGTAAACCAATTGGCAAGGGTGATTACTATTTCATTAAATTTCAAAACTACTAAGGAATAATAACATAGGAAATACTTAAAATTTTGCCTAAATGTATAACATATTTCTTCCAAATTGTTAATGATTAGTTAATAATTATTTGTTTTCCGATATTAAAAAAAATCCGATACTCCGATTCGAAACCGCCGATACTGCCGGTACCGATAAGTAATGGCCCGATACCGATACCTTGCTACTACTATCTAAGTGTTGGGTAAGGGTAAAGTGAAAATACATTAAAAGAAGGATAAGAAATGAGTTATCCTTTGGATATTGAGTGTAAGATACTTCCCGTGCAAATTAAAGATAACCATTCTTATTGAAGATATAGTCCGTTCATATTTATCTGCATTGTTTGAATTGCATATAAATCAAAGATCAAGTTACTTATTAATCTATTGACCCAAGATGGACAATTCACAAAAGTGAGTTGAATATTTCTAGAGTTGCCAAGATATATTTTGACAACCCAATGCATGCAATATGGTCTAGATATTAAACAAACTAGATACCAAATTTTAGTTGATTTGGAATATTGTACTCATTCAATCCGGTGATTGGTTATTTCAACCTTTCACATTGGGGCTATTTGATGAATAAACAAGAATCTCAAAATTGTTGGTTTTGTTTAGGCATTCTATTGGTGTAGATCAATACGAATGTATTATCTATAATTACGCATGGGAAAGATTTAGACTCAAATCTAAGTCATGGACATCAATGGATAAAGAAGAAAACGACAAGTAGTAAACTGAATTTTCCAAATATAGTACTTGCATTGTTGATCTACAAGTACATAACGTCTTTCTAGTTTATACTTTCTATTAAAATGAGAGCATACTCTTTTGTTTTTCATGCGTTCTGCTAGAGATTAATCTTTTCTAAAGCTCATCTTTAAAAAAAAACAATGGATACAAAATAGTTTGCAATATCGACCGATACCGATACGATACGGTTTGACGTCTCGATCCACCACTACCAATACTAGTCAATACCGATGTGGGGGACTGTTTCCTAGTCAATCGGCAAAGAAAATTGAATGAAAATTATAGAAAAATGAAAAATAGTGTCAAAGCAATAATTCACTCATAATGTTCCAGTGTATCTATATGATTTCTTATTGATGAATTGTAACCATTACCATTTGTCGAAGTTGTATATCTATAAATACAACATTCATCCATATTAATATTACATAAATTTTCATACACAACAATATAGTTTGCTGAAATTGCGCATAGAGCATAAAGTTTGAGGAAATTTCAAACACAGAAAAAAAATGTTCATTCATTGGACGTTTTATTCATTGGACGTTTTCTTTGTAATTGCCTAACTCTATCAAAGAAAATGCTACTGGTTGGGTGTAATGTGGGCAAAAAACGCCCGACCGTAGGATGTATTTTGTTCAAAAAAAGTCCTACCATTGAGTGTTTTTCTTACAATTTTTTATTTTCATACTTATTAAAAGGACCATCCTTATTTTGAAACTAATTACACGGACCACCCCTATGTTTTATATTTTTTATAGAAAGTTATAAGACTAACCACCCTTATTTTAAAAATAAAACATAAAGTAGAGAGGTGGTCCGTGTAATCAATGTTATAGATTTTGCTAGGCGAAATCGGTGCACCGAGGGCCCGACTAGAGCCTAGGCGCCGATTTACTTTTTTTTTTTTTTTTGCTCATGTATGTATATACCTATATATAACATATATGTAACATAAAAACACAGAGTCTAGACCTATATATAACATATATGTAACATAAAACACAAAGTCTTATGAGTACTTCTGGCTAGCATAGCTATACCTAAGTTCCCATAGGGATGGTTGATAGTTCAAATCCTGAAAATGTTAATTTTTTTCAATTTTTTTTTACTTAGGAAAAAAAAGGGGGAGGAGAGGAGAGAGAGTCTGCAACAGCAGGCCCTCTCCTCTCCTCTCCTCTCCCCTCTCCTCGTCCCCTCTCCTCTCCTCCTCCCCTCCAACCACCACCACCACCAGCAGCAGCATCCACCACCGGCGACGGCGACGGAGACAGGTAAGTATATATATATATATATATATATATATATATATATATATATATATATATTTCTTTTTCAAATATGATTTTTTTTTGAATTTTTTTTTTGAAAATTTTCAAAATAATTGGCCAAATAGGCCGCCTAGGACCGAAACCCGCCTAGGACCGCCACCTAGGGGGTTTTCGGTGCGACGGACGGCTGCCTAGGCCAAAATTTAGAACACTGCGTGTAATTATTTTCAAAATAGGGGTGGTCCATGTAATACCCATGAAACATGGGAGGGGGTTAAGGTGTATATATATATATATATATATATATATATATAGAGAGAGAGAGAGAGAGAGAGAGTATAATGTGTGAAAAAAATCCCAATGGTAGGACTTTTTTTTTTGTTTAAAACGCCCTACCATAAGGCGATGATTTTTTTATTAGTGTAAATTAATCGATTGTTAATGCCATTAGTGCCAAACTAATTCTCAGTCTCAAGAAAAATGCCCTACCATAGGACGTTTGTTTGAAAAACACCATACCATAGAGCATTTTAGTTCTCGTCTTTCAGCTCAATTTTCCAAAACGTTGATCTTTACTATAAAAATTTCCGTTATTCCATTTAAACTAAGAAAAAGCAACATATAATATATAAAATTATGTCTAAATGAAATGTATCAAATACTTTTCTAGATTTTTAAAAGAATTTTTTTATCATTTTTGTCTTTCTAAAACGAATAATCCGATGCACCAATCCGAAATACCCGAAACTGCCAATACCGATACTCTTAGGAAGGGTTTGAAATCAAAACCGATATTTTGAACTTCAGTAACATATAATTATTTGGGATAACAGTTGAATAGGATTTGGAATTGGGTCAAGCTTGAGTCTGCCTGTTAACATTCCACCTGAACTATTTATCTTTGACTTGTTTAGGATAAATCGTACTAGACCCGCCAAAAAGTGGGTCAACCCAACCCAACTTTTCTACCCTGGTTATATAATGGGATGGGTTTAGTTAGGCCATGTCGCTTTGGACAAATTCTAGTAAAAAAGTACTATAGCATAACTCCTCTCTTCTTTCTCTGAGCAGCCTGATTGTGCCTCTCCACCGACGAAGATGTCAGGCAGCTTGCCTCATCCTATGGAGGTCGTCGCACCCTCCAGTCGCCTATGGTGCTTCGTACCCCCTCCCCCACAACCACATCTCTCCATCTCTCTCTCCTATGTTCGCCATCTTGAAGAGAGAGAGAGAAGAGAAAAGAATAAGAGGCATAAAGAGATCTAAAAGAAGACATAGTAATAAAGAAGACAAAGGGCTAGTTTGATTCCCACTGACATCTTGGCCAAAACAACAAACATAAACTACTTGGTTCCCACGTAGTTAAAAAAAAACACTAGACACCGGGAGGCACCAATTGGCATGTCGTTAAAAATTGAACTTTTGTTATTTTAAGTGGAAACCAAATTGTCCCCAAAGAGTAAAATTAGAAGCAGGATAAACGGAAAGGGATGAAGGAAGAAGAATTGCGGTTGGAGGTTACGGTTTTGTTAGTTTTATATTGTAAAATGGGTTGGGTTAGGCTCGAGTAGAGTCTTGAATCTGAAACCGATCCGCTTAATGAAGTCATGTCTGGTTATACGGGCCATTGCTTGAACTGAATCCCACACGAACCGGTTATTGATTGGGTGAGATGGGTCAACCTGTTTATACATGAACCAGTTTATATCTCATCTGAACCAAGACCCGTTTATTAATCAGGTTATGGTGAACATAAACCAGTTTAGAATAAAAAACATATGCAACAAATAGGCAATGGATAAGATTCCCGGAAAAACCAGAAAGAATTAAGCTAAATAGTATATGACTGAGATAAAAAGTCATAGAAATGCCACAAAGGATACGTAGTAAATGTTATTAGCAGGAATCAGGTTTCTGACATGTTTTTTTACTTCTCTACATTTTATATAAAGCTACTAAAACCTTGACATCTACTTATCTCATTTAATCTGTGAAAATAGCATCCAACATTCTAATCCATAAGATAGATAGCATTCAATTCTCTTAGGAATTGTTACTATATCTTGGTTCTATGTAGACCTGTCAATGGTAACCAAATTGTAGCTAAAAGTTTGGGTTTAGATGTAAAAACAGGGCCTGTTTGAATTTAGGGTCTGGTTTGGTAAACCATATGTAATCTGAAAAGATTTCAGGTCTCATTCGGGTTTTATTAAATGAAAAAAAAGGTTCTCTAGATACATATACTTGTGTGCGGCAAGTTGGCAGAGCATTGGAGATTTGTCGTGGAGATACGATGTTTTAACCAACGAAACTAGACCAACCAACTTTTGAAATATATATATACATACCCCTCTCACGGACAAGGAGGATCAGCTCCGGGAGGCGCAGATTGCTTTACAGAAGGACATTCTCAATAGTGACCTTGCAGCGACGGAGCAGGATCTTTGTAGGAAGGTTGGGGCGCTACGCACATCGGAAGAGATCGAGCTGGCTCAGCGAGCCAAATGTAGCTGGTTGCGAGATGGTGACAAATGCTCCAAGTTCTTCTATGATATCATCCGGGCCCGTCAATATCGTAATCATATCCCAAAGTTATATGGAGTAGATGGCCGAGAAATGGTCAACGCTACTGCACTACAGGAGAAAGCAGTCAGGCATTACACTGAGCTCTACAATCAAACTTCTTATCTATTTGACTTTCCGGAGATTGTATGCAAGAGACTAGTTTCCCTCTGGACAACAATATATTTTGGCACCAGTGACAATGGAGGAGATTGAAGTCATTGTGCGCCATGCGGACCCGAATAAATCTCCTGGCCCAGATGGTTTTGGGAGCCAGTTCTATAAAGTTCATTGGGATACTCTGAAGGAGGAGGTTCTGGAGATTGTCAGACTTCTTCGACAACGGCAAATTGCTGAAGGAGTTCAACCATACTTTTCTGACGCTTATACCGAAGAAGGAAGGAGCGACGTCTCTTAGCGATTTTCGTCCCATCTCCTGCTGCAACTTTCTATATAAAATTATCACTTACTTGATGTGCATACGTATGAAGCAGATTATGCAGGGCCCGGTTGTCACGACCCGCACCCTAGAGTAAGGGCACGAGAAGTGGGTACGTCCAGCCTACGCCGCAGTGTCGGCGGTAGAACGCTGTCCTAGGTCAAACATCTAACAATATAAAAGTACCTGTACAGTATATACTCTCCGAATGGAGGTGACATAACAGAATACAATCTCAATCACATCTAGGGTAGAAGAATGAAAGACAGATAGATAGATAGTAACTCAAGAAAACAGTATCATAGATGAAATAAGTCCAAGTGTCAAGGATAACATAACATCCAGAATGTCAACCCAAAATACAATATAAGTCTAAGAGTCTATACATCTCAACATCTCAAAATACAACTCAGAATGTGAGACAAAATGATAATATGAAAAAGACTGACTAGCTAAACTAGCCTAGACTACTGGGGCAACATCCTCAGCTGCAGGTGGATCCTGCTGAGGGTCCACAACATAAGTGTCATCTAGTCCTGCTCCATAATAGGTAGACACCAGGGCCTCATCCTCATCCTCTGTAATATTTTCAACAGGTCCAGTCGGGACAGGAACGAGCACAATACATCTCACGCAGTTCATAGTATGATAGAAAATATAAAGCATGCAATAGAGTAAAATACAGGAACTGCTGAAAGAAGATACATGTAGTAAAAGAGATAACTGTAATGAAATATCTACTATAATAGAGAACTAGCAGTGACTAGTGAGTCAGAGTAAAAATATAGACATGTGAATGGCATAGGAGATTCATGACTACAGCTAAGAGTGATTCATGACTACAGCTACTGGGGTAATATCCACATGACTATTTCCACTCTCCCATCCCCAATCAATACACAAGGATCCGTTCAAATTATGTTAAGATTCGTGATAAGCCCATAAATGGGTGATTCATGAGAGGCTCTGTGAACATGAGAGTACATGAGTCACAAGCGATTCGTGAATCTATGAAAGCATAGAGATACATGATGATTCGTGAAAAGCACAAACATGCTGTATCTGATGCTCCCGAGGGGGATAACATCTCATGAAAAGATCCATATAGTACCAATCCGTGATAACAATCGTGTCAGCATCAAGTAAAGTAATCTAGAGCAAGAATATAAATCCTGGCAAGTATGAAACGGTCAGAGAATGTACTCGCCTGATAACTGAATGTCTGAAGAGGATGTACTGCCTGAGGAGAGGTGTATGGCTCCTAATCAGAGCAATACAAGTCACAATGTATCCACAATGGTAAAAATAGAGTATACAATGCATACTACATAATTCTAGGTCAATCTGGTCAAAAGTCAACTCTTGGTCAACTCAACAGTCAAACTAGGTCACAGGAAGTCATACTAGGTCACAGGAAGTCATACTAAGTCAAATAAGGTCAAACAAGTCTAATCTAGGTTAAAGTCAACCCTTGGTCAACATTCTAGCCAAACTAGTCAAATACTAGTCAACATGATCAATCTAGGTCAAGCCTAGGTCAAACTTAGACTAAGGTTTTGGTCAAACAAGACTAGTCAACAAGGTAATTTGGTCAAACAAAGACTAGTCAATAAGGTAATTAGGTCAGTGGTCAACTACCTAAGTCAATACTCCATAAGACTAACTCAAACCATGACACAACCTCTAAGTATACCACTTAACCCCTTACATATCTTAAATTACATAGGACTATCCTCAAAACCATATGGTCAAACATAAATCAATTAGTTAGGGTTTAGTCAAACTTTAGTCAACTAGTCCTTCTATGTTCATCCAAGCCATTTCTAGGTCAATTAGGTCATGGTTGATCAATAGTTGACTTTGGTCAACAATGGCCAATTATCTAGTCAAACTAGGTCTACTAGTCAAGTTAGGTCAACCAATGTCAAACTAGTCATTCTAGGTTAATTCAAGTTCAATCTAGGTCAACTAGGTCAAGTTGGACCTAAGGTTGACTTTGGTCAATTCTAGTCAAACAAGGGTCATTAGGGTACCTAGGTCAAGGGGTCACTTAGACAAATTAGGGTCAACCCCCAATTTGGCCATAGGCTAGTAATTAGGTTCCATGGGCTAATATCATATAGGTATCTATCTCTATACAATATATATATATACACATATATATAACTTTAGATATATACATATACAAACATTCTACATAGGCCTATAGACTATGTATACTCATATGCCATATATAATATATATATATATATATAGATACAATATAATCTAATACCAAATATATATAACATATATATATATATATATATATATATATATATATATATATACAAAACTTTATATAATACATATATAGAGAGAGAGAGAGAGAGGAAAATGAGAGAGTGAGTGAATTAGAGAGAGAATGAAATAGAGTGAGAGAGAGAACTGTTATGATACAAAAGGGGGGGGGGGGTTCTATTCTCAGATTTCTGAGAACAGAAACCACACACACACACAATACACATATATACACCTATGTATATATACACACATATCTACACAAATACCCATGTAAATACACCCAAATTTCCACCTACACACACACATACATATATACATATATATATAGTATATACACACATAAATATACATATATATATACATTAAAAATCAATTTGAATCTCAAAATAAATACTGAAATTTACCCAGGAAACACTGTTCATTACTGAATATTGGGATAAACCCAAAATCAACACAAAACCGTGTTAAGACTCGAGTGCAGTGGTTGGTAAACGTGCCCCCATGTGTACACGTGTCGTAGGTGTCCCTAGGAGTCCACCACGACACGACACGTGTCCAAGCGTGTAAATACCAAATCGGGTAAACTGTGCTCTGTGCAGTATCGTGCAGAGGTGCACACGAGTGTAGGACACGACACAAGTGTCCATAGGTCTCGTGCACACGTGTGTAGGTTCGCCTAGGGTCAGGCTAGGTGTAGGGTAGCCTGCACGGTGTCCACGTGTCCTCAAGCGTCGACACGAGACCCGTATCAGTCGAGAAAACTCGACTGATACACGCGGTTTAGCACCGCGTCGTGCAGCGGTGCACGTGTCTCGTGGACACGACACGAGCCACGTGGGGCCTCGTGGTTATGTCCACGTGTAGCCCACGTGTTGGGCTACACACTCGTGTCACCACGAGGTGTCCACGACTCGTATCCGTGCGACACGAGTCGCGTGTCAGTGAAGAAAATGTGCGCGTGCAGTGCAGTGCGTGTCCCGTGCGAGTGAGATTTCTCACTCGATACGACACGGCGTGACACGAAACCTTGGGGGCATGTTCGCAGACATTGCCCCCGTGTCCATGTCAAATTTTACGTGTCCTAGTGCTCTGTACAGTGAGCACGAGCAGCGTGGTAGCAGGACACGCGCGCGTGGCCTCGTGCTGCGAGTTCGTGTCCATTTTGGACACGGACACAGCACAAAAATGTGCTCAGTCATAGGGTTTCGTGATCAGCATGCCAAGGGCTACCCAAATGTGTAATTTGTTTTGGAAAACAACTTTTATTCCTAAGTGGCATTTCACCAAACACTGTAATTTAAGCACAGATACGTGTCCGATACGGACACCAAACCAAATCTATTTCCTACCAAACTTGACCTACAGTTAGGGTATACCTATATGCATGCATTTATGAAGAAAAATTACAATATTACTAGGTTTGAGGGTGTTTACCTATGAGTGCAAAACTCAATGGAAAGCCTAGAATAGGGGGGGGTGTCCACTTCTCTTGGTGATGCCAATATGATGATCAACCTTGCTAGCTAGCCTCCCTTAGTATCCTCAATAGTAGGGGGGTTCCAATGCAAGAAATTTGGCTCAATTTGGAGCTAAATTGATTGAATTGTGAGGGTGTGAAGTTGTAGGAAAAACTAGGATTTTTGTGAAAGAAAAGAGGCTTGAATGAAGGGGGGGGGGGGGGGTGTATATAGGATGGGGGCATGGGTTGGCTGCCATGGGGGGGTAGGGGGTAGATATTTAGGGTCCCCTCCACCTTGCTAACTTAGCCCTTAAGGCTTTGACTAAGGGAATAGATATTTCTAGGTTTCTAAATATCTAAAAGTAAAATATCTAGATATTTTCTAACTAGATATTTACACATAAAGCTAACATCTAACATTAGTCTTCTAGGTTAGTGGCTAACCTCTAGATTAGTGCTAAACTAGGTTAGGGACTAACATGACACTAATCAATAATTAAATAATAATAAAAACACATAAATACAAATAATTCCAAATAAATCCTAGAAAATTACCAAAATACCCTTTAGGCTGAAAAGTGCTAAAATGGTATCCTAATCACTTGGTTAGGCTTACATGGTCATGGTAGTCTCTAGGTTATGAAATCTCTAGGGTTTACACTAGGGTTATACTAGTAAAATCACAAAGTCATAAGTCATGACTTAGAAAATAGTTTTAAATAACTAAAAATCACCAAAAATCATATCATGACTAAAATACCATTAATAAATAATAAAAATAATAAATTTTCAAAAATACCCCAATTTCAGAAAATTGGATGTTACAAGTCTACCCTCCTTAAAATAATTTCGTCCTCGAAATTTAGATGGTCGTACTCCTCCTAGGTCGAACCTCCAACAATCAGGGTCGAAGCTACTACCTAGCAACATACAAGGTCAACAAGTAAAATATGGGTGGTAGACTATACTGGGTCATGTCCAAAATTGGCTGGCAGTTTTAGGTCATAAGGTGTCCTTAATTCAAATCGAAATCAAAAGTAACTCCATGGGGTAAATCAGGATGGAGCCTCGGGTCAGGAAAATCGTACTAAGCAAATGAAGCACACGATGGTATGCCTGAGTGGGACACTAAGGTCATGGGTGTAGAGTGTCATGTCTAGGTCATGTATGTGAAGTCAGTTTTAAGAAAACAACTAGTCTTGTGCTCCTAATTTAAAAGTCACGGTAATGTGCCTACGATGATCATAATTTAGAGTGGGAAAGTTCTATGGCCTAAATTGAACCAAAAATCGTGATGAATAGTAGTATAGGGGCAGGTTAAGTGGGACAGTCATGGTCATGGGTATAGACTGGAAAGATAAGGAAACAATAAATCACAGGGCTAAAAGGGTTACCATTCTATGGTCAGAGCTACTCTATCAATTCTAAGTCAAAAGGCATAACACATAAATTAATTCATTTAAGGGAAAAAAATTTCTTAACAAAAGAAGTTATTCAAGAATTATATTAATAGCTAAAACTACTCCTACTCCTACTCCTACTCCTAAGTAAGAGATGAAGAAATAAACAAACAATCGACAAAAATCAAAAGAACTACCAGGTCAAAACTTATCACTAATAAAGAAACAGGTAGGAGCAGATGGAATTGGATTTCAAGATAAATATAATGAAACAAGGTGGGAATGGAATTTAGAAGAACAGAACCTGCAAGCACATCGCCAACTGCCTGGGCATCCTCAACTGTCATGGCGTAAGCTCGCCCCTGCTGGCCTCTTCCAGCCTGTTGCTGAAACTGCATAAATCTCTGCTGCTGTGGCTGTAACGGTCCCCTCTGCTGACCTACCAGAGCCTTGGCTCCTGCTCCTGGTGCTGCTCCCTGTGCTACTCTGCCTATGTACTAGGAACACTCCCTCAGCTGGTGGTCCGCTGCCCCATATAGTAGGCACCAGCCCAACCTCTTTCTGCACTCTCCCCATCCATGTCCCGGCTTCCTACAGTAGGGACAACTGGTAGTCTGCTGTCTCGGGGCCTGTTGATGCTGACTCGGCTGCTGATACTGCTGTGGCTGCCTCTGCTGATGCTGATAGTGAGGCCTCTTGGCCTGACCTCCACTGCTGCCGGCTCCCTGTGTATCGCGGCCCCTCTTGAGCTTCAGCTCAAGATCATCCTCAGCTGCCATCGCTCCTGCCAGAATCTCCTCAAAAGTGGCATTCCTGTCACTCTTGGTCAAGGACTTGACCTCCTTGACCAAGCCCTTCCTGAACCTCCTCGCCTTCGCTGTCTCGCTAAGGCCCTCTACAAATCTGCTCAACCGGCAAAACTCACCGGAATACTCCTCTACAGTCTAGTTCCCCTGAACCAGGTTCTCGAACTGGGTCTTCAAGGCATCGACTGCCTGATCCGGGAAAAACTTCCCCTTGAAGAGCTCCTTGAAAGCTCCCCATGTCTGCCCTGGAGTGCCTACTCTCGGGTCCGTCTGATACCAGGTACGGACAAGATCCCGCATCTGGCTGGCTGCTGCCTCTATCTGTAGTCCGGCTGGTATCTCCGCCAGTCGAAAAATCTCCTCAATGTGCTCAATCCAGTCATCAGCATAAAGAATCCCCTCTGTCCCCAAGAAGTCCCTGGGGTTCATCTTCTTGAACTCCTGAATGCCCGGAATCCTCTGCTGTCGCGGCTGTCCCAATCCTACCTGTGGCTGGACAGCCAACCTCTCCACCGTCGCTCTAGCCAGCTGATGGGCCTCATCTATGCCCCTGGTAAACTCCGTTGTCTGACGCTGCTGCTGGGCCTGCTGCGTCTCTAGGAAATGCTGGAAGTATGAAAACATCTGTGCAGCATCCACTAATCCAGATGGCATCGGCGGCTGGAACTGCTGCTGGTGCTGCTGAAACTGTGGCTGACGAAACTGCGGGGGAGGCATGTCTGGGGTAGCTGGGATGGTCCCTCGAATAGATAGAGGTGCACCCCCAAATGTGGCAGAAACTCCCACATGAGCTGGAGTAAGGGGAGCTGTGGTCCCCGGGTCCTGGTGAACTGGACGAGAGGTGGCAGACCTCTCAGTGGTGTCACCTGGACCGAGACGCTGTGATCGTGTCTCCAGCACCCTGAAGACAGATCAACAAGGAAGTCAATAACGGTACAAGGATGATAGTATCATGAAATAAATTATACAGATTTGAACAAAAGTTAGTAGATTCAAACCCATGGAAATTTTCTAATTGTGATTGAGTATCCACTCTCTAAGCCTATCTCTCAATTCTATCGCAGGCTGTAGTGATACTCTAGTTCGAATACCACTACATAAACTCAAGACCTGCATGGGCCACCACTAAAAACGTGTCATGACCCGCACCCTAGAGTAAGGGCACAAGAAGTGGGTACGTCCAGCCTACGCCGCAGTGTCGACGGTAGAACGCTGTCCTAGGTCAAACATCTAACAATATAAAAGTACCTGTACAGTATATACTCTCCGAATGGAGGTGACATAACAGAATACAATCTCAATCACATCTAGGGTAGAAGAATGAAAGACAGATAGATAGATAGTAACTCAAGAAAACAGTATCATAGATGAAATAAGTCCAAGTGTCAAGGATAACATAACATCCAGAATGTCAACCCAAAATACAATATAAGTCTAAGAGTCTATACATCTCAACATCTCAAAATACAACTCAGAATGTGAGACAAAATGATAATATGAAAAAGACTGACTAGCTAAACTAGCCTAGACTACTGGGACAACATCCTCAGCTGCAGGTGGATCCTGCTGAGGGTCCACAACATAAGTGTCATCTAGTCCTGCTCCATAATAGGTAGACACCAGGGCCTCATCCTCATCCTCTGTAATATTTTCAACAGGTCCAGTCGGGACAGGAACGAGCACAATACATCTCACGCAGTTCATAGTATGATAGGAAATATAAAGCATGCAATAGAGTAAAATACAGGAACTGCTGAAAGAAGATACATGTAGTAAAAGAGATAACTGTAATGAAATATCTACTATAATAGAGAACTAGCAGTGACTAGTGAGTCAGAGTAAAAATATAGACATGTGAATGGCATAGGAGATTCATGACTACAGCTAAGAGTGATTCATGACTACAGCTACTGGGGTAATATCCACATGACTATTTCCACTCTCCCATCCCCAATCAATACACAAGGATCCGTTCAAATTATGTTAAGATTCGTGATAAGCCCATAAATGGGTGATTCATGAGAGGCTCTGTGAACATGAGAGTACATGAGTCACAAGCGATTCGTGAATCTATGAAAGTATAGAGATACATGATGATTCGTGAAAAGCACAAACATGCTGTATCTGATGCTCCCGAGGGGGATAACATCTCATGAAAAGATCCATATAGTACCAATCCGTGATAACAATCGTGTCAGCATCAAGTAAAGTAATCTAGAGCAAGAATATAAATCCTGGCAAGTATGAAACGGTCAGAGAATGTACTCGCCTGATAACTGAATGTCTGAAGAGGATGTACTGCCTGAGGAGAGGTGTATGGCTCCTAATCAGAGCAATACAAGTCACAATGTATCCACAATGGTAAAAATAGAGTATACAATGCATACTACATAATTCTAGGTCAATCTGGTCAAAAGTCAACTCTTGGTCAACTCAACAGTCAAACTAGGTCACAGGAAGTCATACTAGGTCACAGGAAGTCATACTAAGTCAAATAAGGTCAAACAAGTCTAATCTAGGTTAAAGTCAACCCTTGGTCAACATTCTAGCCAAACTAGTCAAATACTAGTCAACATGATCAATCTAGGTCAAGCCTAGGTCAAACTTAGACTAACTAAGGTTTTGGTCAAACAAGACTAGTCAACAAGGTAATTTGGTCAAACAAAGACTAGTCAATAAGGTAATTAGGTCAGTGGTCAACTACCTAAGTCAATACTCCATAAGACTAACTCAAACCATGACACAACCTCTAAGTATACCACTTAACCCCTTACATATCTTAAATTACATAGGACTATCCTCAAAACCATATGGTCAAACATAAATCAATTAGTTAGGGTTTAGTCAAACTTTAGTCAACTAGTCCTTCTATGTTCATCCAAGCCATTTCTAGGTCAATTAGGTCATGGTTGATCAATAGTTGACTTTGGTCAACAATGGCCAATTATCTAGTCAAACTAGGTCTACTAGTCAAGTTAGGTCAACCAATGTCAAACTAGTCATTCTAGGTTAATTCAAGTTCAATCTAGGTCAACTAGGTCAAGTTGGACCTAAGGTTGACTTTGGTCAATTCTAGTCAAACAAGGGTCATTAGGGTACCTAGGTCAAGGGGTCACTTAGACAAATTAGGGTCAACCCCCAATTTGGCCATAGGCTAGTAATTAGGTTCCATGGGCTAATATCATATAGGTATCTATCTCTATACAATATATGTATATACACATATATATAACTTTAGATATATACATATACAAACATTCTACATAGGCCTATAGACTATGTATACTCATATGCCATATATAATATATATATATATAGATACAATATAATCTAATACCAAATATATATAACATATATATATATATATATATATATATATATATATATATATATATATACAAAACTTTATATAATACATATATATAGAGAGAGAGGAAAATGAGAGAGTGAGTGAATTAGAGAGAGAATGAAATAAAGTGAGAGAGAGAACTGTTATGATACAAAAGGGGGGGTGTTCTGTTCTCAGATTTCTGAGAACAGAAACCACACACACACACAATACACATATATACACCTATGTATATATACACATATCTACACAAATACCCATGTAAATACACCCAAATTTTCACCTACACACATACATATATACATATATATACAGTATATACACACATAAATATACATATATATATACATTAAAAATCAATTTGAATCTCAAAATAAATACTGAAATTTACCCAGGAAACACTGTTCATTACTGAATATTGGGATAAACCCAAAATCAACACAAAACCGTGTTAAGACTCGAGTGCAGTGGTTGGTAAACGTGCCCCCATGTGTACACGTGTCGTAGGTGTCCCTAGGAGTCCACCACGACACGACACAACGTGTCCAAGCGTGTAAATACCAAATCGGGTAAACTGTGCTCTGTGCAGTATCGTGCAGAGGTGCACACGAGTGTAGGACACGACACAAGTGTCCATAGGTCTCGTGCACACGTGTGTAGGTTCGCCTAGGGTCAGGCTAGGTGTAGGGTAGCCTGCACAGTGTCCACGTGTCCTCATGCGTCGACACGAGACCCGTATCAGTCGAGAAAACTCGACTGATACACGCGGTTTAGCACCGCGTCGTGCAGCGGTGCACGTGTCTCGTGGACACGACACGAGCCACGTGGGGCCTCGTGGTTATGTCCACGTGTAGCCCACGTGTTGGGCTAACACACTCGTGTCACCACGAGGTGTCCACGACTCATGTCCGTGCGACACGAGTCGCGTGTCAGTGAAGAAAATGTGCGCGTGCAGTGCAGTGCGTGTCCCGTGCGAGTGAGATTTCTCACTCGACACGACACGGCGTGACACGAAACCTTGGGGGCATGTTCGCAGACATTGCCCCCGTGTCCATGTCAAATTTTACGTGTCCTAGTGCTCTGTACAGTGAGCACGAGCAGCGTGGTAGCAGGACGCGCGCGTAGCCTCGTGCTGCGAGTTCGTGTCCATTTTGGACACGGACACAGCACAGAAATGTGCTCAGTCATAGGGTTTCGTGATCAGCATGCCAAGGGCTACCCAAATGTGTAATTTGTTTTGAAAAACAACAACTTTTATTCCTAAGTGGCATTTCACCAAACACTGTAATTTAAGCACAGATACGTGTCCGATATGGACACCAAACCAAATCTATTTCCTACCAAACTTGACCTACAGTTAGGGTATACCTATATGCATGCATTTATGAAGAAAAATTACAATATTACTAGGTTTGAGGGTGTTTACCTATGAGTGCAAAACTCAATGGAAAGCCTAGAATAGGGGGGGTGTCCACTTCTCTTGGTGATGCCAATATGATGATCAACCTTGCTAGCTAGCCTCCCTTAGTATCCTCAATAGTGGGGGGGTTCCAATGCAAGAAATTTGGCTCAATTTGGAGCTAAATTGATTGAATTGTGAGGGTGTGAAGTTGTAGGAAAAACTAGGGTTTTTGTGAAAGAAAAGAGGCTTGAATGAAGGGGGGGTGTGTATATAGGATGGGGGCATGGGTTGGCTGCCATGGGGGGGTAGGAGGTAGATATTTAGGGTCCCCTCCACCTTGCTAACTTAGCCCTTAAGGCTTTGACTAAGGGAATAGATATTTCTAGGTTTCTAAATATCTAAAAGTAAAATATCTAGATATTTTCTAACTAGATATTTACACATAAAGCTAACATCTAACATTAGTCTTCTAGGTTAGTGGCTAACCTCTAGATTAGTGCTAAACTAGGTTAGGGACTAACATGACACTAATCAATAATTAAATAATAATAAAAACACATAAATACAAATAATTTCAAATAAATCCTAGAAAATTACCAAAATACCCTTTAGGCTGAAAAGTGCTAAAATGGTATCCTAATCACTTGGTTAGGCTTACATGGTCATGGTAGTCTCTAGGTTATGAAATCTCTAGGGTTTACACTAGGGTTATACTAGTAAAATCACAAAGTCATAAGTCATGACTTAGAAAATAGGTTTAAATAACTAAAAATCACCAAAAATCATATCATGACTAAAATACCATTAATAAATAATAAAAATAATAAATTTTCAAAAATATCCCAATTTCAGAAAACTGGGTGTTACACCGGTGTCTAGTAATCAGGCGGCTTTTGTGAATAGACGGTCTATTGCGGATAACAGGTTGCTTGCTCACGAGTTGATTCGGGACTTCAACAAATCTGGAGGAGATAAAGTGTGTGTCAAGCTTGATCTGCGGAAGGCATATGACTCGGTCAATAGGGAGTTCGTGTGCCATATTATGCTTGCTATGGGATTTGATCGTGCTTGGGTTGATAGGATTCGGGTTTGCATTTTCACTCCCTCCTTCTATGTCCTAATTAGGGGCCAATCGTATGGTTTCTTCAGCAGTTCTAGAGGGCTTCGGCAAGGGGATCCGTTTTCGCCATACCTCTTCACCCTGGTCATGGAATTTTTCACATCACTCATGGACGTGGCGATTCATAGACGTCATATCACCCTACTATATAAGCGGGTACATCCTCAGGTATCCCATCTTATCTATGCGGATGATTTGCTGGTCTTTCTGGTTCATTTGCGACGTGGAATTATGGCTCTGAACTTGATTATGGAACGGTTTGGCACAATAACTGGCGACAACTGAACAAGGATAAAAGTATGGCCTGTTTCAACAAGCATTGTCTGCAGAAGGAAGAGAAGGCTCTACTTCTTGGTATAGAGAAGGGAGATCTTCCAGTCAGATATTTGGGAATTCCGTTATCTATCAACTACGTCAGAGAGACCGAATGCCAAAGTCTAGTGGACTACGCTCAGCATCGTCTGGAGGGGTGGAATGCCCAAAGCTTATCCTTTGGAGGGCGCATCGAGCTGGTTCGATCCGTCATCTATGCTATCGCTCGATTCTGGTTACAGACTCTCATGTTGCCGGTTGCGATCATTAGTAAATTTGAAAGACTATGTGCCAACTTTATCTGGAGAGGAGGCTTACACTCTATAGGTTGGACGACTCTTTGCAGACCTCGGGAGGAGGGAGGTGTCGGTCTACAGTCTTTGAGGATCCTGCGTGAGACTGCGGGATTGAGACAGGCTTGGCGATTTCTTGTCCAGGGCTCCTTGTGGGCGGTGTGGATGAAGGGGAGGTATATGAAGGACCAGTCCTTCTGGAAAGTTCGAGCCAATAGCAACGACTCTATTACTTGGAAGAATTTACTATCCCATCGGAGTACGTTAAAGGGGCTTATTTCTAGAGTGATGACAGACGAAGAAGCTACTGACCTATGGTATGATCCTTGGATCAACCGTCAGAGCTTGGCGGATCGTGTTGGTTGGCAAGCGTTGCCAGCGGCGGAAAGGAGGGTCCGGGTGAGCACTATTTTGTGGGAGGGTGTGTGGAGAACGGATCTCCACCCTATGACGCGACAGTTTCGACAGGAGATTGAAGAGGTCCAGGTGGATACTCAGTATCCGGAAGGGGATCGATGGGTGTGGACAGACACTAGACAGCACATCTTTTCCTAATCGGTTATCTACACGTTTATTAGGGAGACTCATCCTCCCATGGAGCTGGTACCGGTGGTATGGACCAAAGGCGTGGCCTCCAAAATACAACTTTGCTTATACAAACTCTGTCTTGAGAAGTTGCTTACTCGGGACCGCTTGGTGAGGTTTGGTATGCAGATCCCATCATCATTGTGTGAGCTGTGCAAACTAGATCTCGAATCCATGGAGCACATCTTTTTTAGATGCTCATTCTCATCATCCGTTTGGCAGCATCAGTGTACCCAGCTCAGCATACAGTTCCATGGCTCTTGAAGTTGGAGGGAGGAGATAGCAGATATCATGGCCGAAAAGAATCGGGATTCCCAGTGGTACAAAATAACAATGATTCGGTTGGCGGCTGCGGTCTGGCATATATAGAAGGAAAGAAACAATAGGATTTTTGAGTTGGTGACTACGCTCATTATTGGGGTGATTCACAATATAGAATTTGATGTAAAAGAGATGGAGAACTTCAAGTCTCCCCCAAGATCTTGTAGACTCTGTAAATTTTTAATATATATATATATATATATATATACAAGTACCTTTTTTCCAATTATATATATATATATATATATA
Source organism: Iris pallida (assembly GCA_029216955.1). Classification (NCBI taxonomy): domain Eukaryota; kingdom Viridiplantae; phylum Streptophyta; class Magnoliopsida; order Asparagales; family Iridaceae; genus Iris; species Iris pallida. The sequence continues at coordinate 81,161 of JANAVB010013316.1, forward strand.
TATATATATATATATATATATATATATATATGTATGACATTGCCAGTCAACTAAATATATATATATATATATATATATATATATATATATATATATATATATGACATTGCCAGTCAACTAAACCCGATTTTCATTCAGGTTCGGGTTCTAAAAACAGAACCCAAACGATTGGGTTCTAGCATATTTTAAAGGCTTGCAACTAGACGAGCATGAGGCTCGAGAATCACCCTTGTGCCTCAACTTTTATGAAGCGAGGCTCATTCCCCTAAGCCCGCGCCTCTAGTTTTGATGTGTTTGCCTCATGCCTACTTTTTGATGCGCATATGAAGAACACAATGCTCGTTAACCTAGTTTTTTTTTCCTTTTTTTGTTTATTTATTTTTATATATATGTTTTAGTAGTTTTCTAGTATTTATATAATAACTTAACTAAGTTTTCTATTTAATTAATATATTTCTACTATGACTTTTAATGTTAACAAGTCGGTCAAGAAAAGTTCACGGTTGAAAATATTGTCACCAACCGGATCCAAAGAATAGAAACATTGTCTAATGTATCAAGTTAATCAAAATAGGTTTTGTATTGTAGGTTGTCGATGATGAAAGAAACAAAAACATCGATAGTGTTGGTGATGATAATATGGATGATGATGATTTTTAGGATTGTCAATTTCATGTTATTATGAAGGTGTGACAGTTTGTTCTGAGTTTTTATGATAGTTAACAATTAATTGTTATCTTTATGATTTTATGTACTCCACTTTTTACTATTTTAATGGTGTTATGAATTGATTAGACAAAATATGATTGTTCATTTGAAACTATACTAAAAAAACTAAAAATGTGTGCTTTGCCTCGTTGAAGCCCATGTCTCGGCATGCGCTCGCGCCTAGGGCCCTAGGCTCAAGAGGATCCTAGTACCTCGACTGCACCTTGTGCATTTTAAAACATTGGATTCTTGTATAGATTTCCAAACCGTTTGGATTTTACATAGATCCAAACCATTGAAGTTGAAGTTAAGAGCCCCTCCCGGCACGGTCACCATGGAGTGGGCTCCCTAACAGTCATCTTCGGGCGCCTAACTAGCTATTGCAGAACCGTGGAGTGGGTTCGTCCACCTTTACCTTCTTCCTTAGGAGGGGTCTCTAGTCCAGCTTTTGTCTATAAGGTGTTGTTATACAGTACAAAACAACAACACAGCCTAACTATCCAAGTCGGCAAATGTACACTTTCCATTGGTCGAGTTACGTCAAGGGCCAATAATCAAACTTTCTTTATTGCCTTTATCCAAGTCCACACTGGCTAATCACTTGTACTGGCACCTTCTCCCATCACTCTTAACTGGTAATTGCACATGTCTACGTCATCTCAACTAATATTCTCTCATTTTACCGTAGATAAAAGGTAAATCTAACTTCCATTCATTTCTTACATTTATTTCTTGGAAAGAAAGGTTCTTGATTCAAAACTGGACCTTAAAAAATTCAGTTATGGGTATATTGCAGCCATCTAGAACTCCATCACAGTTCTCCACTTTCCAATTCTAGAAGGTTTTCACAGCAATCTTGCTTTCATGATGGATGAATATGCCCAAGTCATGGAAATAGTAACTGATAGGTACCTCTTGGACAAAATGAGTACTCTACACCAATAAGAACAAAGACCAAAATATTTAAACCAATTTATTGGGGTTAGAAACGTAAACTCTTCACTTCCGTTCTGCCCTATTAAGGGCCATTTCCTCTCTAAGATTAACAAATGTAATTCCTTTTTCAGAGCCTCATTCCAAGTTCATTTCCAGCAGCTTCTTCAACTAAGAGTATATCACCTTGATTGGTGATCTACTGGTATCCCTTGCACATGCTCAACCATCTTGGGCAAATTTGCCTTATCCTCGAGTATACTACTTCTGACTTCCCACGGATGCACTCATTTATTATCCTATTCTTTACTGTATTACTGCCCATCCATCTATGAATGAGTATTCTTTCCTTTGTCTATAACTCTATATATCCTGCTAGTTTACATTCTCATAGTCTGTCTTCACTCTATCTACTCTAAACCCTAGAAGTTTCAAAACATCTTCCATGTATGAAACTTCGAATTAATCACTATAAGCTCATATCAACTACTGCAATATAATTTACAATGAATATACCTCGTGGCCACGATATGCCAAATAATATAATCCATAGCAAAGCCAAAGAGGAATGTACTTGCCATCCAATGATGTAAGCCTATGGTGACAAGGAAGATATTCATCTTTCCATTTGTTCTCATGATAGTTACTTCATTAGAGAGATTCGTTATCACATCACGTACCTTTGCTACTACTAGACAATTATTCTTTCTAGTTACCATTAGTGTTTATTCTATATCTATCTGTTACCCCACATACGAGTTATACATATGGAATACTCACCATATGCATTCAAGATAAACTTGAGAGAGAAAATGATGGAGGCCCTTCATGAGTAAAATAATTCTTCTCAAATAAATATTAAGAGTGGAAATGAATAGAAAAAAAATCTTCTACTGAACACAACGGTGATGTCTAGTGATGGTGTAATAGACGGAAGTGCTAATCATAACTACTTGTCTATAGAAAGGGTAATGATTAACACTGAATTCAAATAATGACGATTCAATTACTTAATTATGGTTAGGTAACCCTTAAAACGACATATGAAGGAAGTAATATTCAATTAGAACCAAATAGGAAACTTCCATGATATAATTAGTCATGTGAAACATAACCAAGGAGACCTACCCTAGAAAAACCAGATGTAAATGGTCGATAAAAGAAACCTTCTATTGAGATTGAGTACTTCACTTTCAAGGTAACCTCAAAGAGCTTCTAGCCTTCCACATCAATACAAAAGTTGAAAAATGAAAACAGCGACTTCTATCCATTCATGGGCAAATCACGCATGCTTATTGTGGAACATCAAAAAACAGTAGCAAAGTGATTAAAAAAAAAAAGCGAACACAACTACTAAATACTGGATAGTAGAGCAAGTATTCATAACTTTAAATGGGGACCTAAGAGTTTTCAATTCCAAGAAAATGAAGAGCATTTGCATGTGGAGCGGGCCCACAAAAAGAACTGCCTTCAGGCAGAGGAAATGGCTGCACCAGTTATGCAAGATCTCACAAGCAAAGTAATATGAACTATTAAGCTTAAACTTTACACGTTCATAACGGAAAAAAAAAACATGAGTATGATTAATGCTTACTTGAGATGGCCTGTTGGACACATTTTCTATAGTCTACAAACATTGCTGGTAGAAAATGATCCTTCAGAAAGTTCTCCACGAACGAAAGCAAACCATCATTTCTATAGATTAAAGAGTTCATAAATCAAATTTCAACATAGATGGACCCAAAAGGGAAAGAAAACAGATAATAAATCCAATGTTGTAAATTTCGCTACGCGGAGACGGTGCGCCAAGGGCCCGCCTAGCGCCTAGGGCGCCTAGGCGGCGCCTAGGCGGCGCCTAGGCGCCGAACTGAATTTTTTTTTATACATATATATAAGTATATAACATATATATATATGCATATGTCGTATGTTAACATAAGTCTTAATGGAGAAGTTGGTTAGCATATTCGGTTTAAGTAATGGATTTGGGTTTGTGAGGTCAACTGTTCGAGCCTCAAGTTTTATTTTCTTCTTTTTTCCTTTCCTTTTCCATTCTTTTTTCCTTTTCCTTTTCCTTTTCCTTCTTCCTTTCCTGTCTCTTCCTTTACTTTTCCTTTTCCTTTTCCTTTTCCTTTCCTGCTCTCTCATCTCTCCTCACCACCACCGCCTCCACCACCACCACCACCACAGCACCACCACCACCACCACCACCACCGCCTCCACCACCACCACCACCACCACCACCGCCACAGCACCACCACCACCACAGCACCACCACAGCACCACCACCGCCTCCACCACAGCACCACCACCACCACCGCCTCCACCACAGCACCACCACCAACACCACCACCGCCGACGTCGCCGCCGACGCCGCCGTCAGCATCAGCAGCAGCAGCAGCACCATAACCACCACCAGAGCCACCACCACCACCACCGGTGACTTTTTTTTTGAATTTTTTTTTTTGAAATTTTAAAATAGGCCCCGCCTACGGCCGCCTAGGCCCGCCTACGGCCGCCTAGGCCCGCCTACGGCCGCCTAGGCCCGCCTACGGCCGCCTAGCGCCTAGGCCGGCCGTCTAGGGCCTTTTCGGTGCGGCCGGCGGCCGCCTAGCGCCTAGGCGGCGCCTAGGCGGGCGCCTAGGCCGATTTTTAGAACACTGAATAAATCCAACTTAAAACTCATAAATGAAAAGGAAATATTTATTCTCTATGAGATGCACATTAATGGATCTTAAAAGTTTTTATCAACAGTATAGCTAACAATCATGAAGTTTATGATGCTAGCAGAAGATATGTTTGTGTTTCTGTAGTGTGCATATGATGAGCATATCCATAGGTAAGATCCATGGTCTAGAAAGATTTTAAATAACACGGTTATTCAAATTAAAGGAGAAACATCAAAAACTTGACAATACTTCATTATCAATTTTGGGAGCAGCAGATCAATGTGTCCTCGCCACTTAAAGATCAAAAGGATAGTTAACTTCTCCTGATTATGTATAAGTAACCTTACTTAAAGATTTGCTCTATAACTATTTATAAATTTGCTATTTATAGAGCACTTTAACTATTCTCCTTATTTATTTTGCAAAAGAATACATTTCAAAACATCACCAGGAGAAAGAAAAAAGGAGACAGAGATCTCCTTACTATACACAAGTTCAGTCTCCAGTGAAGAAAAGACACTAGCGACCAATTCAACAACACCAAGATATGCCCATTGTCTGATGAAAGCCTAGTGAAACTATGTGAATGTTCCTTAGGTGAAATAAATATCCCACTGGACAACAATTCAAGTAAGAAAGGAAATGGATATCACTTTTTTTTAATGCTGAAAGTCAATGCACAGCAACAAAGATCATATAATGCATAAATAACATGTTCCCATCATGCACATATGATCGGCTTACTAGCTCTGGATAGCGTATTCGTTCTTGTATGAATTGATGTTTTCTGCATGCATAAAATAGCCTAATGAAAGCACCCTTTATATAGTACCAGGTTGTAAAGAAAATATATGCTTGCACTTGCAGAGATGTCCTAACATGGCGATGATCATTTCATAGCATCTCCCAAAGTTATGAGGTGAATAACTAGTGCTTTGTCCATTAATCAGGAGAACCGACCATTGCTTTCTTATTGCCAATATTGATTTGTGAGATTTCAGAAACTAGTACACTATATGCCTTCTAGCATGATTTTTGGAACATACATAAGTCGGATCTATTTATTCCCCACTGAATATAAAGGAGATCAGGCGATAAACAACATAATAGAAATATTTAACAGTTAACATGAATCAGATATGTATTACCAAATTCCAAGTTCTATGGGACTTCAACACACACCTCCTGAACTTGAACTTTTTGAATAGAATATCTTAGGCACCACATCCACAAAAACTGATCATTATCATCATTCAAGCCTTCCCATCAGACCATAAGAAACCTCCGTAAAAGAACTGATGAAGTTTTATGACCGGCTGCCCAGCTAACATCAACCGGCTATGATGGTATCAAATTCCTAGTCAAGGTAGCTACGAGCATGAGAGAGAGATGCCATAAAACCTGCCCAGGGCCCATAATTTTGAGGGGCACCAAAAAAATTAGATTTCTTTATATATATATATATATATATATATATATATATATATATATATATCCCCCCCTACCCCACACACACACGTCCATTGGGACCCGCCCGGGACCGTGGCACAACCACCCAGCCATCCCGGACGGAGGAAGGGCTCGAACCCGGGGCTGCTATATATATATATATATATATATATATAAAACATAATATATATATATATATATATATATATATATAAAACATAATATATATATATATGGACGACCAAGTAACAGAGCTGCAGGTAGAGCTAAAAAAGTAACAACGGGGATGGAGGTCTTCACGAGAAGTAGGAAACCGCACGCAGGCCCTACTCGGGAGGACGAGGGACGCGTCGGCATGGATCAACGGGAGGATAGGGGAGAAAGAACTTGCTCTGTACATCCGGGGGGTGGTATATTATGCATAGAGAATCCTCGGTGGGAGGAGAGTATTCAAGAACTTGCAGGTGAGCATCTCGTGTCATGCACAGCGTAGGAGGCAACTCAGATACAGATCGAGTTGGCTAATACCTCAGTTAGCAACTCGAAGGAAATTGATGAGGATCTCGTCTATCATCAATGTCAGTAATCTCCTGGAACGTGAGGGGGGCATGCTCGGTGGAAAGATGGAGGGAGATCTGTGATATGATTAGAAAGGAAGAAGGATGCATTAATGCACTCCTGGAAACAAAAATTAAGTCGGAGAGGATACTGGTAAAGAGAACCCCAGCTCATTGGAAACAGGTGAATAATCTACATTTACGCGACATGGCGAAGATCTGGGTTCAATGGGATACTAGGAGTTGGAAGGGGCAAGTGGTACATGTGTCCGAGCAACTCATAGCGGTTACCTTCGCAAATAAGGGAGGTTTCCGGTTCATATTTGGTGATGCGTATGGACATAATGACAGACGCCGGAGGGGGGTATTGTGGCAGGATATCTGCCATGTTAGTGTGAAGACGGAAGTCCAGTATAAGCTTCCATTGGTGATAACGGGGGATTTTAATGCCCTCCTATATAGACATGAAAAAGAAGGGGGCAGGGTGGTGCTGGATTATATTCTACAGGATTTCCAAAAATGTCTACTACAAGCTGGATTGCGGCAGACAGTGACATCTTTGGTCCGAATGGATGGAGTGCAGGTACTTGAAGGGGGCAAACTTTTGGGTGCACCATGGTAATAGTAATGATTCGGTGACTTTTAAAACAATGTTACTTCAATAGGCAGGCAGTACAACGGGAGGTGCTTAGATCCTTCAAAGATGGGTCGACTACGAATTTGTGGTTTGACCCATGGGTTAAGCATCAAAGTCTGGCTGATCGTTGTAGTCGGCTTGTATGTGGTCCGGTAACTGAACAGCAGAGAGTCGGCAGTCTCATTGTGGACGATGCTTGGCATCCTGAGGGCCATACGTGGGCGAGACAGTTAGGAGATCTAATCAGATCACTACACATAGATGAGAGCTTGCATGCAAATATGTGGGTATGGAAAGATGCTCTGAGTGGTAAGTTCGAGCATAGCAGAGTATACAAGGTTGTACGTGGTCAGCAAGTACCTATGGCAGAATCGGAGTTCATATAGGTGAAGGGGACGGCCAGGGAAGATGCAATTATGCATGTAGAGGGTGCGGTTGGGTCGCCTATTAACTTTGGATCGGTTGGCGAGGTTCGGTGTGCAGGTGAACGGCCAAGGATGTATCTTATATCGGTCCTTGTTGCATTTATTTTTCCACTGTCCGCTCTATGCACAGATATTACTTGAGTAGGGTAGAAAGATAAATCTGGCGTTTGATGGCATCTGGGATATAGATGGAGTGATCGCTGAGTTGAAGCAAGTGAGAAGTAAAGGTGCAAAGGGGTTTAAGGAAGCAAGGATTCGTTTGTCTGCAGCGGTCTGGCACATATGGAAGGAACGAAACCGACGAATTTTTTAGGGTCTTGAGACTTCTAGCATTGGAATTTTACATAATGTAGAGCATGAGGTGGGTGTGTTAGATGGCTAAACTACCAACTAATTAGATTGATTGTAAGATTTTGCTAAATTAATACAATTACCTTTTTCATATATATATATATATATATATATATATATATATATATATATATATGGCCAGTGACCTCTAGCTCAAGTGATTAGAGTGAGACATATCCCCCTAAGAGGTTGCAGGTTCGAGCAACGGGGGAAGCACATTTAATTTCATGTGGGGTAAATAAATGTGAGTGCAGGCCGGATGATGCGGTTGCGATACAAGTGTGGGTACGGGCCTTTGGGCCGAGGTAGGCCTTCGGCCAGAAGTCTGTAACACAATTACCTTGTTCCAATATATATATATATATATATATATATATATATATATATATATATATGGGTTCGAATTCGGAGCCCCATCTAGCTGGCGCACGCGGGGGCTCCACGCGGGCCCCCTGATCTGATGGTGCAGGGGACGGGACTTTCCCCGCGGGGCTTTCATTCGCGCCATATATATATATATATATATATATATATATATATATATATATAACCTACGGTATTATTTAAAATATTAGTGCTCATACAATACAACATAATGACTTGCTTAGCATAGTTGGTTTTCACTTACACCTTCTATGTAAAAGGTTACAGGTTCAAGGCCTAGTGTTGTTGGCTTTTCCTTTTTTCTCTTCAGGACTTTTCATATTTTTTTCCCTATGTATATATCTTTTAGGAGGGGCACCATTTTTATTTTTGTCCAGGGCACCCAAAAACTCTAGACCGGCCCTGCCTAGACGGCCAGTTGGCGAGTGGATAGACGTATCTTTTCGGCTATGCAATTTAAGCTCAAGCAACCAAAGAGCACTTTCCAAGTTTCCTAGACTATAAAGAGTCTCGATAAAGAGATAAGATGATACAATTTGCTATAGGAAACTGCATTCATCTATATAATACATTAAGCCAAAGAGTGTAAAGGATTGACGTTCCCAAATACCATAAAATATGAATTGGAAATTAAAAAATAAGAACCATTATGAATGTAAGGTAAGACAATAGTTACACTAGATGACCGCATGAGGACTTGCTTATAAGATTCAAGCATATGAATATCATAGTCAACTTATTTAACATTCATTTGAGAACTTCAAGATACAAACTTGGGTTACTGATACAACAACATATAACTCGAAAGACAGCCTTCAACCCCAATAATTAGAGTCAGTGACATGAATCCTGTTTGCACATTCAACATTATTTCACTTGCTAGGTTCAACATAACATCAGCTTCTCTTTTCGACCATCTCAGGTACATGTCCTTTTATATACTTCTGACCACAGTAGCATTACCCAAGTAATGCACAGGCCTCTAGTCCACATGTCTGAGGACCCATCTTTGATTGTTTTCCCACATTTCAACCCGAAAAACTAATACCTCTTACCCAGTTTGTTCCTTGTTCTGCAGTTTCTCATATATCTTTTGTTATTTCAAAATACATTCAGTTTCTTCATATAGTTTTTATTGATTGCCCAACATTTTTACACACTATGGCTGGCTTTATACTGAATCATATAAGTTATCAAGTTCCATTGTATGGGTATTCCTGAGATGCATAGTACTCCAGCATTTTCCAGTTCCCCCTTTACACAATGTTGCTCTGTTTCAGATTCATCTATTTCTTGATCAGGGTAAATCCTCAACATTGCCTTCATCATCAAATCATCCAAGGTTTTCAAATTGTCAAAGGAGATTAAGAAGATTTACAAGAATTAACTAAATTCTGAGTGGTTAACTTCAACCTTCTACACCAGTACCAAATTCCTAGCCAATAAGTATGAGCAATAGAGGGTCTTCCCATAAAACCTAGAAGGATAGTTGTTGGGTAGGTAAAGTTACCTTTTGGACCACGTAGTTTACATCCAGGCAATGAGCACCCTCCAACTTCCCCAATACTAGAAAAGAGGGAAGACGATCAGGTAAGATGAAGCAATTTGCTATATTGAATTGTATTCATTTGTTGGACATTAAACCAAAGAGCGGAAAGGAATGATATCCCAAATAAGGGTAGATCCCATTTTTAAAAGGCGCCTCCTAATACCTCCTAGCAATATCAAATACAACATCTTCCCCACACATCTAGTCCTGCTACAATAACATTTAACAATTTTAGTATTTTTCTTACTAACTAGGACAACAACAAATCTTTTTATGCTGATTTTTTGGCTTTGTTTTTCATTCTCTCTTCCACATGAAGGACAAAGAAAGAAGGTACTAAACTCCAATGAAATTTATAAAAACCGACTTTGCTCTCAAATTAGGGGCCACCTACCTGTATATCATTAAAACAAATGAGAATAGCAACTGAAATTTTCTCCATATAGATTGCAACAAGGATTATAGATATGATATTGAAATACCCTTTAAAAATGAAAGAGCTTCAATGAAATGCAGAAAGATAAATAGCAAAGGAAAAGATTTTTGCGTACCCGAGTTGTGAATACTTTTGTGGAAGCATCGATGCAACTTTGTCAGTAAACTGCAATGATACAGTAGCTCAGCATAAAATCATGATCAACCAAGCCTTCTCCCATCAGAATGGGCTCGGCTATGGAGCATGACAAAGATACATAAAAGAATTGACAAAGTTCTTATGATTAGTTGTCAATCTAACGTCAACCTTCAATGTTGTGTCAAATTCTCAGCCACGGTAGCTACGAGCATGAGAGGGCCATGTCATTAAACCTATACGGCCAGTTGGCAGATAGGTAGGTGTCCCATTTGGCTGTGCATTTTAAGCTTATGGAACCAAGGGGCAAACTCCTAGATTCCCCTAGGTTAAATAGTCTAGACAAAGGGGTTAAATGATGCAAAAAAGAATGTATATGTAATAAATTATACTGCATGTGATACCTGAAGCACTGGGCGATAGATTGACGCTGCCAAATAAATTCCCTGCTCAGTAAGCACAGCTGCAGTTCCATACCCCTCTTGCTGTACGTTGGGCCCTTTCCTCCATCCTTGGCCAGCTCCTAAAATATATTAAAAAAATTGCCATTTAATATCGGGAAGAAAAATTATATCAGATAGCAGGCAGTAGCAACAGCTTCAAGTAGTGGAGTAACCACTTATACTTGAAGTCGAAGTCAGTTTAACGTGTTTTAGCTTGTGGATACAAGGTTGCCAATTAAATCTGATTCAATTCAGTTTGGGGGCTACTTAAACATAATAATAGATTTATAAAGGCCTGATCCCAGTTACTCAAAAATGCATATCATCATCAGCTACCTTTTGAGTGCAATCTTGTCTTTTCATAGAAATATACAATCAACCAGACGATTTATGGAGTATGGCTACACTGGTCATTACAGGCAGCCTTTTCATCCTCATATTTTCCCTTGCATCTACCTGAGAAAATAGTCGGTCCTTTGACATTTACTTTCTCCATATCTCACTACTACAAGTGAATATCATGAAGAAAGGGTGGGGGAATAGACACTATATTATATGAACACATTTAACAAACCCAGTAGAGAAGACCTGACTGATGCATTACTTGACAAGTAACTGACATTTATGTATGATGGAATTATATTTGGCCTCTAAAAGATACAGTGGTTAGCATAATAACATCCCAAAAAGAGTATTTTTCTAACAAGAAAATAATTCTTAACTGTGGTTGAAATACATCAAATAATATAATTATTTTCAGGTGAACTGTCCTGGATAAGGATTCCATGAATGTGGCATTAGTATGATCATGGATTTTATACAAAACAGGTCAAAAGAAAACTAACACCGTTCATAAGTACTACAACACATATAGAACCCGCTAGGAGAAATTCAAACTTTACAGTCTTATACAGTGCAAAACTTGGAGTCTTGAATCAATTTTAATTTTCTTAGATTCAAGGTTCCTATGCACATATTGTCATATAAGGAAACTTCACAACACAAGACAAATAATGTAGTGGACTAAGGAGGATTTTTTTTTTCATCATCATCCAAGCCTTCTCTCGTCAGAATGGGGTCGGTTATGAAGCATAAGCCAGATCCATAAAAGAATTAACAAAGTTTTCATGACCCATTATCCCCTCAATTTTGTGCCAAATTCGTCGCCGAATTAAATGAGCATGAGTGGATCATGCCATAAAACCTAGACAGCTAGTTGGTGGGTGGGCAGACGTATCTTTTTGGCTACGTAGTTTAAGCTATGTAACTAAGGAGCACCCTCCAAGCCCCCCCTATAGACTATAAAGAGTATAGATGAAGAGGTAAAAGGGATACAATTTGCTACAGTGAATTGCATTAGTTTCTGACACATTATGCCAAAGAATGAAAAGGTACGACATTACCATACGAAGGAGATTCTTTTGAAAGACATATAAATACTAATAAAAGCGAAAAACTCAGGTCATTTCTCTAACATAAGTTCATTTGATCAGCATAAACAAAATATTCAATTGAACATTTTTACTTACATTTTCCAGTAAACTTATTAGATATCAGTGTTCTAAAAATCGCTGTGCGGGGACGGTGCGCCAAGGGTCCGCCTAGCGCCTAGGGCGCCTAGGCGCCGAACTAATTTTTTTTTTTACATATATATATGGATATAACGTGTATATGTATGTACATGTCAAATATTAACAAAACTCATACTTGGCGAAGTTGGTTAGCATGTTTGTTATAAGTGATGGGTTGGGAGGTGGGAGGTCCTCTGTTCGAGCCTACCATCAGTTCAAAAAAAAAATTATTTTCCTTTTTTTCTTTTCCTTCCTTTTCCTTTTCCTTTTCCTTCCTTTTCTTTTCCTTTCCTTTCCTTTCCTTTCCTCTCCTCTCCTCTCCCCTCACCCTCTCCTCCCTTTCTCGTCTCCCGGCTCCACCACCGACGCTGCCGCCGTCAGCACCACCGCCGCCGCCGGCAGCAGCACCACCACCACCTCCGCCCCCATCAGCAGAAGCACCACCACCACCATCACCAGCACTACCAGAGCCGCCGCCACCACCACCGGCCCACCGGTAAGTCTTTTTTTTTGAAATTTTTTTTTTTAAATTTTAAAATAGGCCGCCTAGGGCCGTCCAGCGTCTAGGCCGGCCGCCTAGGGCCTTTTCGGTGCGGCCGGCGGCCGCCTAGCGCCTAGGCGCCGCCTAGGCCGATTTTTAGAACACTGTTAGATATATAGCTAACTATGTTCCAATTCGATGGAAATATTAATAAATAATCAAATACAAATAGGTGGGCTAGTCGTATACCTTGGTTTGGCATAGGCATTGCTGCATCAGTAAAGCGAAAAGCAAAAGAAAGGCCTTCAGATCCATCCCTGTAAACCAAAAATGAAAATCTCATCTAAACTATTTGAGGCCAAACTACTAATATATTCACTATATATAGTTAATACAAGGAATCCGTGAACAGTTGTGAAACTACAACGTTATGACTTAATATGATCATTGAATAAGGGCTACATGCGAAAGAAGATTGGCATATGAAAGCCAAGAAAAAATGATCTAGTTCTTGGCTGTGGACAAGAAACAACTCGCATGATAAAAGTAAACATGGCAGCAAGTAAGCTAAATTATAAGTGGTTTCTTTACTTTACAAACACACAGGGGATGAACAAACAATACACCATCCGGCATATTAAGATCCACTTCTCCTGAAACGTTACTAACCACACTTATTACCTTGTATAAGTTCTTTTTTGTCCACCTCATGTTGTATCAACTTTTCAACTTCTAAGTACAAACCTATTTGTTGTTAGCTGTTGCATCAAAGGCCCGCTTTAACATGTCCAAATCATCTCAGACAACTATAACCAATGTTATACCAAGCGGTTACTGTTATGTGCTGTCCATGCCTACTTAGCAACTAATTTGTTACTTGGCCAATTAATCACAATTACGCTGACAGTTGAATTTTTTAATTAACTGGCTACCCTTAGTTGGATCAAGTGGGTGACAACTTGGCCAATCAATCACTGATTGATTCTTTTTCAGAACACTGGCTCTCGCTCAGTTGGAGCTACTTAAAACTACACAGTATTGCACTTAACTCGTCATGTAGCCAATAGTAATGCCAATATTTGCACAATTGAAAAGCCATTAGTTACCTACGTTCAACTTTAGAAGCTAAATGCCCCCTAAGACCTGATAGAGACGAGACTCGGTTTCGAAAACCTATGCGAAGTGTCAATTTTGAGCGTTAAGTCATGAGGGAGACGTGCATGATTCGGGCGTTGACACCAATTTTCTTGAACATCTAGTAAGTTATACCACGGATTTCAACTTAAGTCTCAAAAAGAACAAGTCAAAAACACCTGTTGATCATCTATGGTATTGATGATTCCTCGAATATTTTTTAAAAATGAGAATTTAGAAATTGTGCAGGGCGGCAACGATTGGGCTTGTTGCTTGCATCTTCAAGGATGTGATTTTGAGCTGTGAAAACAGTCCATCCATAAATTTGGGTGGGTGGGGGGGTAAGGATGTGCACGTCTTGAACCTCACAAGACCCTGCATTAGTGGGCGCCTCTTGGCACTAGGAAGGCCTTTTTAGAATTTAGAAATGGTGACAAAATGTACGAAATGATGAGCAAAGAGGTGGAAATATTTTACGCCTATTGACTATGAATATCTTATATTATACCCATCACAATATCCAACATTGGATCCATATGTAGCATCATCTTGATACTTGCAAGATCTCTTCCAGATTTAGCATGTATGTCCGCTTTAAATAGCGAGGAGAATGAAATTACGACAAAGCTTTCCTTTTGTAGAACAAGTTTTTCCCCATGAACAGGTAGAAGAAGATTCACCATACTCCTGAATGCTTAAAGACAAGCTTGATGCTAAAGAAGTGATTGATGTGGGATCACATAGACTTGGATATTGTCGATAATTAGGAGCCATTAGATTAAGCTTTCTTTAGCTTTTCTTATCTTAATTGCATTACCTTTATATTCTATTAGGATTTTCTCTAGTGCATGAGTCCAGATAGGTGTCTAGAGAAATGATTACTTGAGGGGGGTAAGTAAAGTACGAGAGGAAGGATCAGAAAAGGGTGATGCACATCTAGTGCCATGGTATCTATCCTCTTGATTAGTATCCCCGGCAACTTTCAAGACAACATATATTAAAGATGTATGCCGTGTTGGGCCTTTTAAGTTTATTAAGCAATCTTAAAATTTGTGTCATATTTGTACAATGTACCAAGTATCAAAAGAAAGTCCCATCTGTATTCTGATAAGATTCTGATCTTTCCTTTTAATGCTTTAATCTAAGATTATATTGATTTGGATCTTCTCATCACCAATCATTCATGCCTTCTCTCGTCAAAATGGGGTTGGCTGTGAAGCATAACAAAGCTTCATACAAGATTTGACAAAGTTTTATAATCGACTGTCAACCCTCTATGTTGGTCCCAAATTCCCAACTGAGGTAGCTATGAGCATCAGAGGGTCATGCCCTAGGTGACCAGTTGGGAAGGTAGGTAGACATACCTTTTGGATTGCAGTTTAAGCTCTGGCAACCAAGGAACACCTCCAAGTTCCCCTATACTATAAAGTATAAAGAGTCTAGACAAAAAGGCATGATAATACAATTTGTTATAGGAAATTGTATTCATCTCAATGACACATTACGCCAAAGAGTAAATGAGCAAAAAATCCCAAGATTCGGGCCTTTTGAGGTCTATAAAAGAAGGGGACCTACACTCTACCGTGGTATGTAATCACATTCTTTCTTGAATAAAAAATTAATCTCGTTATTCATTTTTTAAGTAAAAACCAGGCAGGTTTTGCTTAAAGTATCAAAGCTACAACTTTCAGTTTATTTCCTATCATCTAGAACTGGCATCGGGTCTGTGTTGAAGGGTTAAAAGGAGGATGTGAACATCTGATATGATTTTGATGCAAGTGCAAATGATTTGAACAGTTTGTTGTATGATTATCAAAGGATGTTGCTCGAAATAGGAGATGTCAATTAAAAAGGATTCCTAAGACCAGCCAAAGAATAATGTTAAGTATTATTTTTAGTCTTATGTTCAGTCCCACATCGGGTAGATACATAAGTGAGAGGCTCACTCTCCACTATATATATGTAACTCATTCATCAATAAAGAGCATCCCATTATCCTATTATTCTTCTCTACATGGTATCAAAGCCAAACCCTAGCTCTCCCCAAAACCCGCCCCTCCCCTCTTCCCTGTTTCTTGCTGCTCTCCTATTATTCTTCTCAAACACCCCCAGCCCTCCGCCTCCACTGCAGCCCGATCCCCCTCCCCCATTGTCCACGACCCTTACCGCCTCCACTGCCAACGACCCACCCCCCTTACTGCAGCCCCCCGACCCGCCACCAGCCCTCGATGACTGGCCACTGCTCAACGACTCGCCACGTACATTGTCCCCAGTTGCCAAGATGACTTATGTGCGTGTACTCCTAGCCTTAGTTGTTCGCTATAACTGGCCCATACTTCAGTTAGATGTGAAGAATGTGTTTCTTCATGGGAACATTGAGGAGGAAGTGTATGTGGTGCAACCTCCTGGGTTCGTTGCAAGGGAGGGTAAAGTATGCTATCAGCAGAAGACCCTCTATGGTCTCAAACAATCATTTCGTGCTTGGTTTGGTCTATTTTTATATGTCGTTACTCAGTTTGGCATGTGTCAATCGAAGAAGGATCATTCGGTATTTTACCGATAGACATCAGCTAAAAGAATATATTTGGCATCTATGTTGATGACATTGCGATTACAAGAGATGACAGCAATGGTATTGCAGGGCTCAAAAAGTTTCTTAGTGAACAGTTTCAGACCAAAGGTATGGGACGTTGAACAACTTTATGGGCATTGAAGTCACAAGGGAAAAGCAGGACATTGTCATGTCTCAGCGAAAATATGTGCTTCACATCATAATTGAAGCAGGAACGATGCAAACTAAGGGAGCAACCTCACCCATGGATCCAGGGGTAAAGTTACTTCCCGATGAAGGGATATTGATGGCCCTCTATTCTAAAAATCGGTCTAGGCGGCCGCCTAGGCACATGGTGCCACCCGATGTCCGCTAGGCGCCCGCCTAGCTCCTCGACCCCCAACTAAGTATGTTTGGGGTTTTATAGACTTTTTCTACAATTTTCAGTAGATTTTTTAGGAGGCTATATTTTTCTTTGAACCATGGCCGCCTAGGCGCCCGCCTAGACAGCGGCCTAGGCAAGCTAGGTGCTAGGCACTCGGTGTCCGTCCGACTACCGACTAGCGCCTTTTACAACCTTGTGATGGCCAACCTGATCAGTATCGTCGAGTGGTTGAAAAACTCAACTACTTGGCAGTCATGACCGGTCCCGACATTTTTTTGATGTAAGTGTTGTAAGTAGATTTATGGCTTCTCCACAAGTTCCGCATTGGCATGCAGTTCTCAGGATCTTGCGTTATCTAGCTCAGAATCCTGGAAAAGGAGTTCGGATGGAGAATCAAGGGCATAGCCGTCTTGATATTTTACAGATGCTGACTAGGATGCGAGCATTACATATCGACGTTCCACATCCGGCTATTCAATATTCATTGGCGAAAATTTAGTGTCGTGGAAGAGCAAGAAGCAAAGCGTGGTCTCACGATCAAGTTCGGAAGCGGAATACCGAACAATTGCTCACGGCACCACAGAAGTGTTATATCTGCGGCATCTTCTACACGAGCTGGAAGAAGAAGCAGGATCGGAAAAAAAATGATAATGAATATAAAACTTATATATGGCCATAATAATATCCTCTTTCATGTTTGCATCACAATGAGCTTGCCTAAGAAACGAACTAAGCTAAGAACAAACAAATTATTAACCAAAATCTGGTCTGGTTCGCAAAATGATGCTACCAATTCCTGAGCTAATCAGTCCACGACCCATAGAGACTTAGCCATAAAGCCCATAAGAACAAGTGGCAAGGATGGTAGTCTACCTTGTTAATCACAAAGTTAAAGCTTATGTAACTAAGGAGCGACATGAGGATGTTCCACTATATTGGATGCATCCATGTATACTGACATCTTATTTACCTTTTTTCCTTTACAGGAGCCTTGTTTGCAAGCCTAGCTGTTTGGACAGCCGCATCTGCAGTTGCAGCTTCTGGAGTTGCTCGCAGAATTTCGCATATAAGCTGTTGGCACTCACTCTTTCTCCAAACAGAAAAGATTAACAATCAAAGTTATAAAAGTTCCATTGAACTGTAATTTTAAGATAACAAGAAACCAAAAAATTTAGCTGAAAACTAGAAAGAGAATACAGCAGCTGAAAGCTACCTGTACGACTGTCAAGGAAAAGCCAACACTAAATCCACCAGTAATTTGAGAAGATTCAGAATCTGGATTCCAGGTTATGTCCCCATTCATAGACTTAGGCGTGTTAGTAACGTCACCTTGTTGGGCTGATTTTGATTCCAAAAGTTCGCCAACAACAACGTGGTTCTCTGATCATAATCAGCGCCAGAATTGAGCAAGCTAGGAGCTAATCTAATTCATCAGAAAAAAGACACCCTAATGGCTGTCTTACCAAGAATACGGATGATGAAATCTAATATTGAACAAAGAAGTTCACTGGCTGACGACTGAGCTGTTCCCATGGGTGTTAACGCCGGAGGGACAGGGCTAGCAACCAGTTGCGTTCCCAGGGGAGATGTCCCATTCTTAGCTTTTTGTCTGAGCATCTGGAAACTTTGTAGTGATCCTTTTGAATGAAATAAATCAGAGGTAGATGTTCTTGTCACCTGATCTATGCATGACCTTGATGAATTCCTTACTGCATGTGCTTTTACAGTAGAAGTAATAATATCATGAAGAGTAGGCCGCAAGCGTTGACTGTTTGACAAAGAAACAACAGAGCTGAGATCGTCATATAAGCAATTTACCATATTCTAGACAGAACTTCAAAAAGATTATCAAACCTCATTCAAAAATCACAAAACAGAAATAGAATTATTATTTGGAGTAATTCTAGTAAGTTAACTAAGAAAAAGTCATCAAGGTAAGATCTAATATTTGATGCCTGTATTCAAGATAAGCAAAACAACCTTCATCAGGACTACAAAATTCCTCAGTTGCTATGTTTGACATTATTGTTCAAACTACCATTACAAGCATGACCAGGAAAGAGTCCAGAAATATACTTCTGAAGAATTTACACGAGTAAACGTCCTGGGCATTGCAACTATTTGGAGGTTTGGTGCTTATATAAAATTGGAACAGTGGGTATTCTCTACTTCGATACTATAAGGGGACAAATACTTTAGACAATGGTTTGGTAGTTAAAACATTGGTCTAATTCACCAAAAGAAACAATACAAAGGAAAGAAACCTAACTGTAACAGTAAGATTTAAAGCTGTTCTCATTACCTGAGCATACTTATTGTAGCACAAGTGTGATTGCTATACATCTATATAGCATGCATACAATACACATATACCAGCAAGCATACATTCATATAAATAAAAACTTGAAGCAACTTTGTGTGTAAATCTGTTGTTTGCGTGCATGCCTACGTTGGTACAAATGCTTTCCTACACCCTCTAAATGCACAATTATCCTCCTGCTTCCCAATCTATAGTTTATACTCGCGTAGTTCATTGCTTCCCAAGCATAACTGGATAGTGGGATATATGAAGTTATGAACAATTTTACATGTGTATGGTTCCACCTTCGAATAATAACCATGAAAATATGCGGTCCTATACGATGAATTGTGCCAATGATATTGCTATCACGTGACCAATGACCACAAAAACTACTACCAGCTCTATCTTCTTCAATTTACTCTTACCTCTTTCCTAAATAAGCCACAATGAAACTGTTCATTGATACCCTAGCTGCCTTATATCTCTACCATCCAATTCTATAATAGCATTTTCAAAGAAGTCAAACATGAGCAAAAACTTTCAGATCTACAGCACTGTAGATTGGCCATTAGTAATAACTTCAATAGAACTTCTTAAAAATTGTTCTGGATCAGTTTCATCCTCAATAACCAAAGAAATGGAAGAAAGACCATTTTACTCGCTCCTGAGTCGCAGCTCTCCTCCGGAGTCCATATGACTATTGTCGACATGTACATCTCTTAGGCCATCTCCAATGGGGGTTTCTATCTCCCCTATTCCTATGGTAGAAACCCACTTTACAAAAAGTACTTCCCAATGAAGATTTCTATTCCAATTTCTATCCTATGTGGCAGTAATGTTGGATGAAGAGTTTTTAACTTTCTATGAGGGTTTCTATATGTAGAAACTCCCATATAAATTCTCCATCTCTTGTATTAATTAATATTGGGCCCAAACCATTAAATTGATCCTTTCATTTGTTGACACGTAGGATAGAAATAGAGAACCATTGGAGTTTTTTTTTTTTTTGTGCAATTTCTATATAGAAACTCTACCAACTAGGATAGAAATTTCCATAAAGTACAATGACAAGTAGGATAGAAACTCAATTTTAGAAATCACAATTGGAGATGGCCTTAGACAAGTTAGTTTTACAGACAACGACGATGCATATGCTTTTGTGTATATTTTTTGTGTCCATAACCAATAGGACCATCTTGTTAATCGCCACAGACGAGCTAACCAAATAGTTCTAGCAGTGGGGGAAGACCAAATAAATCTTTCATGCAAAGCGTCAACTAAATCCTACTAAGCTAAATAAGCAGATAATCATCAGGTTCTTAGAGAAGAATAAGAGCACAGAAAACTGCTAAACCATGTGCGCTAGTGGCATCTACCTGGGAGACTGGAGAACTCGTTCAACTCCTGTAAAAGAAGGTATGGATTGGATGCAGAAGGCACGAGAGGGATTCTTTAGGAAATCCCTCTCTCATATATATATATATATATATATATATATATATATTTTATTATATATATATATATATATATATATATATATATATATATAGCTTTTTTCCATTGACGTTGCCTTAGAGATGGATTCAATTTCCTTTAGCTAGAATTATCAATGTTCCTTCTTAATCTAGACTTGAGAATCATTCCAAGTATATAAAAGTAACATCAGTGTTTCGTTGAAGGGGATTATACAGCAAAATATGTCTTCCTAAATATCAACTGGCCTGGTAGACTTTATCATAAGCTGCTCTTTTACCAAGGTTTTCCTCGTATGATAATTAGGCATCTAGTCACAATACAAGATCAAGGAAATTGGTCAACAATTTAGTATTTACTTACAGAAACATGAATGTTACTAATTTTGCACAGAGCCTTCTTATATTCAACTTGTGCATAAATTGGCAGACAACTGATCATCAATTTATACTTAACATGTTTGCAATGTACATAAACTGGTTGTAGAACATGTAATTGTTGAACAACATAAAAGGGAAAAAAAAATCATCTAACATATGGGAAATTAAAAGAGAATCCCAAAGACAGTAATTATATCTATAACTTACCAAGAAAAACACTAAAAGCACAAAGGAACCTCCACCAAGAAACAGAATTAAGATACAGTCGAAAAAAAACATAGCCATTACAAAACAAGGAAACTAAATTTCAAATATAAACAAAATACATTACTATCATAAACCAGCAAAGAAAGATACCATATGATTGCCCCAGCAGCAACTTTGCCAAGCATGCAAAGGCACTCGATCAATGTCTGTAAATACTTCACACTGAGGGGAGCATCGCTCTTTTTCATTGATTCCTGGACCAAAAGTAAACATGAAAAGTTCAATACTCTTTAACTGTAAAAAGCCAACATTATAATGTTACAGTATTTCACAATTTCTCCAACCATCTCCTCGTCTTACAAGAAATTCATCAGGTGTGGAATAGGAAAGCCATGTTGGAATCTGACGGGTAGTATTTCTCATATATCCATCACCAGCATGAATCTTTGATGATGGATTAAGACCATCAGCACCAATGCCATCAGTAATTTCCAGACTACTCTCATCATTGTGATCATCAAATGAAGATCTGTAGAAGTGCTCCTCATAAGAAAGTTCCTTTACAATAACCAGTAACAAGCGCACAAAGTATTTAACTGCAATCAGTAGGTATTGCAAACATCAATCAACACAGTGATAAGATGTCTGCATGTGATCCCTTGCAGTAGAAGCCAAATATCAAATGTGAAGTTATGGCATAACAGATATCGGATAAACTCAATACGGAATGCACTTATGAAATACCACGTGTAAGAAATGGCAACATTTGTGTATGATTACCAATTACAAGAACAAATAGCACAAGAAAATGGAAGATTTCTCTTTCAAAAATTAATAGTGGTTCAATACTGATAGTGGCTTATTATGAATAATCTAGGTCAAGTCAGAACCTTAAAGGAAATGTATCCTATGATCCTATCATCATACTACCTTTTATTTCTTGGTGACAGGGATCTACAGCACATTAAGATGGAAGGAGTGGATAAATGGCTTCAAGGTAGTAACCATATTCTATGTGTCAAGTTTGTAGGCCATGCCAATGCATTTCTTATTTTCTTTATTCTTTTCTCATTTGAGGGAGGGCATTTTGATCCTATCTCCAATTTTAACAGTAGAACATTCGGCAAGTGAACAAAAGCAAAATCAAAAAAATGATGAGAAGATTTAATTTTTCTGGCCAGTCATTTAGGAGTTCTCGAATATTCCTCACAAATATTTTTCTGGCACTTAAACTCCACATGCATATATTAATGTCACCTTGAGTTATGATTCCTACCCTCCGTCAAAAGAACCTGGCTCCAAAGATCCATTCCGAAAAGTTGGATCAGATTTTACTGATCTGGTTCTCCTCGAAAGAGGCAGTGCATGGCTTGCTGAAAAAGCAGTGGTAGTGGTAGGCAGTAGTTCATCTTCTTTCTCCGATATTAAACTGGTAGAGCTGGAAAAAAAGGAAGGAAAAAAAATCTTAGATTGGAAGACATATATATCTTGGTAAGTCTGAATCTTGAGCCAAATAAATTGTACAAATATGCGGACTGTATACACTAGTCAGTGATAGTACCCTAGCATCCAAGGATTGTTGCTGGAATGATTAAGAAAAGGACAAACTTCTTTCCGTGCATATCTCGTCGTCCTTGGTAAAGTTAACCATTAAAGTCAAGATGATCCCAGAAAACACAATATGTACACCTTCTGCACAAGGATCTTTGATCATCCTAACCCTCATTTTGTGAACATGACAATAAGGATACATGAAATTCGAAGTTGGTAAGATGTGTTAGTTTGGCTCTTTGGCTTAATATCCCTCAAAGATGACTTCAATTTCCTATAGCAATTTTCTAATCCTTTTAGACTTTCTTAGTCTAGAGAACTAGAAGAGTTTTGGTGAACTTCTTCCGTGCTGCATTTGCTTAAACTGAATGATTCATTGAGTATGTTCTCCTAGTTGCCAAATGGGCCTATAAAGTATATGGAAAGCCCCTCTCTTGTACATAGTTTCCTTGGTCAGGAATTCGGAATCAACTAGACACTTGTCGTTAAAAAGGGCATCATAATATGTGGTTAGCATGTTTATGGAACTAAATCAATTTGAGATGTGTTTCATATCAGATCCGTTTCAATGATGATATAAGATAATTGTACCTGTACTCGCCCTTGTTGTAGAGATGGTTATGTAA
>JANAVB010013319.1:0-37229 GCA_029216955.1 Iris pallida
TCTAACAATTCCTCCTCTCTACTCTTCATTACCCTCTCTATATACATCTATCTATTCCTATATATATATATATATATATATCTATATATATATATATATATTATATTTATATATATATATATATATATATATATATATATATATATATATATATATATATATATATATATATATATAGATAGGGGGGTTTCAATGGATAAAAGGGGACTTAAATGGGGGGATCAGCTGCCTTTGCAGCTGCTGCTGTGGCTCCTGCTGCATCAAGCAGCAAGCAGCTGCTGTGTCACGCCCCGATCCGCGAAATCGCTCGTCCTCGCTAGATTTAACCCGAATCATCGCCATCGCTGGGGCGTGATGCCGCACGAGCCTGGAGTTGCGCTCGTGCAAGACAAGATAACAGGTTCACATAGAACTATCTCAAATCGATAACATAAGCAGCAGAAGAAAACAGTGAAACATAAGAATCTCTTTATTATATTGAACTGAAGGTTACAAAGGCTCTGAATAGCCCAACATAAATGCCAATTGGCTACAACGCTCATGATCTCTCTAGCTCACAAAGGATTACATTGTTCCATGCATTATGCCTCTTTATAGCCACCAAGTAGTCTTCGGCCGAACATCTCCATGTCGCAAGTCCGAACGCATATGCGGAAGCTCCTCTTGAACGCCAAGGACTCCATGCCTCGGCACGTCCAAGCCAAGCTCCGCCCCGAGCTGATCATAACCTGAACCTGCACATAAACTAGTGGGGGTTTAGTGCTTTCGTCCTCGCTTCGCACTGATCAAGACCCGCTCGCACCCGAACCAAACACTTATTCATTTAGTGAAACATGCATCTTAATTTGTGGTCTTTCTATTTAGCCTTAGGATCAATTTCATGGCAAAACTTAACATAGCACATATTATAATGTGTCAGCACATCCCGTGTTCCTGCAGCAGATACAGTTAGCCATAACATAAACGTAAACATAGTGTTCGTGCTCATGCCGTCCCATTTTCCTTAGCCTGCAGTGGTTAGAACTTAACATAAGCCAACATATGATTCACGCAACCGACTATTCACAAACATAAACATATGCGTAATGGGTAGCAGGCCCTGCGCCTGCACCCAGCTCTCATCTCAGCCCACCGGCCCTAACTATATGAAGGTCACGGTGTGTCGCACCGTAATGGACTTGGCATCTCATATGTGTAAGCCTACAATCGCTTCGATACGGGTTGCTAGCCCAGTATCCGAAGGATCCCAAACTTACGGATATCATAGCTTATCACAGCACTGGACGGTCGCAATCCGTCCGAATGTTGTGCACCATAAATACCACACATAATTCCCTCCTAGGCCGAACGGTCCCGGCGCCCCGGCATAACCGTTCGAGGGAAGCCACACCCGTGCACGGGCAATCCGAGTCCATTGACCATGCAATACGTTCCATAGCATACAATCCATAGCATACCAACCGATCTCGTATTCCATAAACCTAGTGTCGCACATAAACGGTTTCCCGTGCCATAAACGTAATCCACCATTCATATGGGGAGCTCCGTCGGCGTTATGCCCAACACATCCATATTGATGCACGACGCCCAACGGCTTAGTCGTCTCGTACTCATAATCAATGCGTCCCGTTCATAATGTTATTCGCATAGCCTACTTCCGTATTTACTTAGTCAATTCATAGCATAAGTGCCCGAGGGCACGCTCAGCACCGTAATCAATGTTCTACGCCTAGAGTTCAATGTTCTCGGAGCCATGCACATGATGCACATCTCATTTTCATCTTTCAATGTTCTACCATCATTGCCCTACTGCGACTCGTGCACTCGATGCACGTCGCTTTAATTGTTCGATTGTTCAATGTTCTATCTTAGTGTTCAACGCATACTTAGACACTTACTCGCCGAGCCACGCTCGCTATCTCGATAACATATTACGCAACCATAATACATTTATTAGACGTGAAGGAATAGGGAGAGAGAGTCAAGAACCCGCCCACCTTAAGTCTTACGCCTTGCCGCCTCGCCGATTGAAGCGTCTCGCATCCATCACTCGATCGCATAGCTAACTCCCGGACTTAGCCATTCCTTTGCTCTACTCGGTTGATTTAGCCTATCGCGCCCATGCCACAATCCGTCGCAAGGCCACGATGTGGTTTCGCGGACACTTCATTGCATAAGGCAAAATGCCGACCTCTTATCGTCCAGCGTAAAAGCATAGCCTGCACACCAGATCAACTAAAATCAGCACTTGCTCGACGGGACTTATACCTTGCATCAATTCGATTCATAGATTCCAACCGACTCAAAGCTTACCTCTGGCCAACGCAATACTTGCATCGATACATATCGATACCTTATCGGGTCAACGCAACTCTTCGAGTCCACGACTCATCGTAATGCACCGATGCGGAGCGGGGCATTACATAATATACCACTCAAAATCAGGTTCGTCCTCGAACCGAAACTAACACTTAATCCAAGTGCCTCGCATAGATCGCTTCACGATCTCGTGCTACTATCGTTGAATCATACAACTCAGTCTGGATCATACACATATTTTAGGCGTCCCACCAATATATGCATTTCAGCCAAGCTCAGTTGTAGGATATCGGAACAACTAACAAGTTCAACTTAAATCCTCAAGCATCCATCGGTCCGTACTCGACTTAGCCAAATCTTAGCACCTTTTTCTCAAAATATATCTATGCATATCCCATAACATGCGATCCTCTACTAAATATCTCTGTACATAACTTGATTCAAACCATAACTTCAATCTCATAAGTTTCTCGTCGGCCACCTAACGCATGCATTGCATAAGTCATTGCACATCCGATCGCAACGAGCTTCCGCAACGCCTATTCGCCCAACCGTTTCCTATCTCTCATATAACTCAAGTCTTTCATCAAATCATTCATAACGCTTAGCCTTAACAACATGGACTATGTCAACATGTCACCAATTCCTTTGTCTACAATCCGTACTAAGTCTCGACGCAACTATCCATACGTGATCCACATTCTCTCGCTCTATCCATACGTTGCGTCTGGGGCTACCCCCGCTAGGTAACTTATCCAGACATCATGCTCGCACTCTCCCGACACAGAGGTCAACTTGAGTCTACGATGCTCAAAGGCAACAATCTTTCCGACCCAAGGTCTCTTACGATACGCTCATCCCCGATTCTCGACCGAGTACAAATCCTTTACTCAAACTTCGATTCAATCCCGACTTGTTCGTTTCGTAACATAAATCGTGCGCTCAACACACATAGCCTAACCGTTATAATGTGTCAGCACATCCCGTGTTCCTGCAGCAGATACAGTTAGCCATAACATAAACGTAAACATAGTGTTCGTGCTCATGCCGTCCCATTTTCCTTAGCCTGCAGTGGTTAGAACTTAACATAAGCCAACATATGATTCACGCAACCGACTATTCACAAACATAAACATATGCGTAATGGGTAGCAGGCCCTGCGCCTGCACCCAGCTCTCATCTCAGCCCACCGGCCCTAACTATATGAAGGTCACGGTGTGTCGCACCGTAATGGACTTGGCATCTCATATGTGTAAGCCTACAATCGCTTCGATACGGGTTGCTAGCCCAGTATCCGAAGGATCCCAAACTTACGGATATCATAGCTTATCACAGCACTGGACGGTCGCAATCCGTCCGAATGTTGTGCACCATAAATACCACACATAATTCCCTCCTAGGCCGAACGGTCCCGGCGCCCGGCGTAACCGTTCGAGGGAAGCCACCCGTGCACGGGCAATCCGAGTCCATTGACCATGCAATACGTTCTATAGCATACAATCCATAGCATACCAACCGATCTCGTATTCCATAAACCTAGTGTCGCACATAAACGGTTTCCCGTGCCATAAACGTAATCCACCATTCATATGGGGAGCTCCGTCGGCGTTATGCCCCAACACATCCATATTGATGCACGACGCCCAACGGCTTAGTCGTCTCGTACTCATAATCAATGCGTCCCGTTCATAATGTTATTCGCATAGCCTACTTCCGTATTTACTTAGTCAATTCATAGCATAAGTGCCCGAGGGCACGCTCAGCACCGTAATCAATGTTCTACGCCTAGAGTTCAATGTTCTCGGAGCCATGCACATGATGCACATCTCATTTTCATCTTTCAATGTTCTACCATCATTGCCCTACTGTGACTCGTGCACTCGATGCACGTCGCTTTAATTGTTCGATTGTTCAATGTTCTATCTTAGTGTTCAACGCATACTTAGACACTTACTCGCCGAGCCACGCTCGCTATCTCGATAACATATTACGCAACCATAATACATTTTATTAGACGTGAAGGAATAGGGAGAGAGAGTCAAGAACCCGCCCACCTTAAGTCTTATGCCTTGCCGCCTCGCCGATTGAAGCGTCTCGCATCCATCACTCGATCGCATAGCTAACTCCCGGACTTAGCCATTCCTTTGCTCTACTCGGTTGATTTAGCCTATCGCGCCCATGCCACAATCCGTCGCAAGGCCACGATGTGGTTTCGCGGACACTTCATTGCATAAGGCAAAATGCCGACCTCTTATCGTCCAGCGTAAAAGTATAGCCTGCACACCAGATCAACTAAAATCAGCACTTGCTCGACGGGACTTATACCTTGCATCAATTCGATTCATAGATTCCAACCGACTCAAAGCTTACCTCTGGCCAACGCAATACTTGCATCGATACATATCGATACCTTATCGGGTCAACGCAACTCTTCGAGTCCACGACTCATCGTAATGCACCGATGCGGAGCGGGGCATTACATAATATACCACTCAAAATCAGGTTCGTCCTCGAACCGAAACTAACACTTAATCCAAGTGCCTCGCATAGATCGCTTCACGATCTCGTGCTACTATCGTTGAATCATACAACTCAGTCTGGATCATACACATATTTTAGGCGTCCCACCAATATATGCATTTCAGCCAAGCTCAGTTGTAGGATATCGGAACAACTAACAAGTTCAACTTAAATCCTCAAGCATCCATCGGTCCGTACTCGACTTAGCCAAATCTTAGCACCTTTTTCTCAAAATATATCTCATATGCATTATCCCATAACATGCGATCCTCTACTAAATATCTCTGTACATAACTTGATTCAAACCATAACTTCAATCTCATAAGTTTCTCGTCGGCCACCTAACGCATGCATTGCATAAGTTGCACATCGATCGCAACGAGCTTCCGCAACGCCTATTCGCCCAACCGTTTCCTATCTCTCATATAACTCAAGTCTTTCATCAAATCATTCATAACGCTTAGCCTTAACAACATGGACTATGTCAACATGTCACCAATTCCTTTGTCTACAATCCGTACTAAGTCTCGACGCAACTATCCATGTGATCCACATTCTCCGCTCTATCCATATGTTGCGTCTGGGGCTACCCCCGCTAGGTAACTTATCCAGACATCATGCTCGCACTCTCCCGACACAGAGGTCAACTTGAGTCTACGATGCTCAAAGGCAACAATCTTTCCGACCCAAGGTCTCTTACGATACGCTCATCCCCGATTCTCGACCGAGTACAAATCCTTTACTCAAACTTCGATTCAATCCCGACTTGTTCGTTTCGTAACATAAATCGTGCGCTCAACACACATAGCCTAACCGTTACTCAAACCGATCTACGACACAACTCTTAGGGTCGTTCTGCTATTCGTTGCTCTCGCATATTGCAGACTTTCTGTAATCGCCTTACCGCGTCACTACGCTAAGCACGTTCCTCAACATCTATTCGATCCAACATAACTTCTCTGACCATATCGATTCTAGTACTCGCTAACTTTTGAGACACGATACTCACTCGCTTAGACTTATCCTCAACATGCACCTCATTCCTTATCCTTCTTACGCGACTTCTTTAAGGTCATCCTATGGGACTTCAACATTCACTTGATTTGGCGGTCAATTCTTCTAGGGTCAGCTGCCCCGAAACTACGCTCGATAATTGAAGATCATCAACGAGGGACAGTTACAACGAACCATGCTATATCCTATTGCGGAGCCAAATCAATTCCCGACATTTTCTATTCGACTCTTACTCAATCCGACATACCAATCCATAATTTGTCTACTCCCGCACAACTGATATGCCGTTACTACTCGAGTCACTTAGGCACTGCCGTTGACAATATCGCACAATACTCAAGTTCACCTTCGCATCAAACCACAAGTCCATATCGAAATTGCCACGCCTTGCAAGTTCGATCATCCCCACTGGATGAATCACCATACCAGTGCTCACGCGGAATGATCGTCCAAATTTGACGTGACGCATGTGCGAGGCTGGTGTTGCGCTCGCTCAAGACAAGAATGTCAACATAGTGGTGATCCGCGAAGCAATCCAGACACTTTCGATTTCATCCGAGCAACATCCATCGACTCTCAATTTCTCCGAAGCATTCCTACCGTTATCATTCCAATTGCCATAACTTAACTTGCATCTTATTCATCCAACAACAATGCTCAACATAATTTTCGTTCATTCGATCAGAGTATCCCCGAGTTATTGCATATCGTCTTTGATATGCCTCAATACCATCGTCGATATGCATAACTTGAACACCCTCCTTTCTCATAAGCTCAAACCCGTTGCAATCATTGCCATTATCCGAACTCGAATACGAATCAAATCTCGCACAAATTACTTCTCATATCCCTAACTCGTACTTCCAAATCGTGCTACCGACTCATTGTATTAACCCAAATTCGTTCGTACAATTTCTCCGTACCTACTCAATTCGTTCCGAAGACGTCTCCGTACTAACTCAACATAAGTTCGACCGGGTCGACCATTTCCTCAACGTAACATTCATTCACATATGCTCGGCCTATCGTTCGACTTATACTTAGCGAATCCTCGTCTGACGTATACTCCGTAGGTATGACTTCGCACATACTCGTTCAACTTAATTCATCAAGGCATACTCGCATCGACTTCTACTAAGTCATTCATACTCAAGTCTCGGCACTACTCCGTCCGTTGAGGACAACGTATCGTATCAACATAATTATCTCGACGTAACCTATCGTAAGTCCCCAACCAGCTTAACATCGCTATCGCTAAGTGGTATTCCATATACCACTCAGGATCGAGCCTATCGTTATCGACACAATACTTCGCTATACTTGCTCGCATAATTGGTATTGCATATACCACTCGGAATCGAGTCATTACTCAACATCACACTTCGTATAGGTCCGACTTCTATCTCAACTTAACTGTCCCGTATGGCGATCCTTCCGATCCCAGCTCTAACATTAGCTCAAGTTTGACATACATTCAATCTAACCGTACCATGGCGATCATCTCGATCCCATCCGCAATATTCGCTTATTCAAAGCTCAACGCGACATTCGGCCAACATGCATGTTCGCCTACTCAAACTCGACTTAGTGACCATCTCGACTCGTACTATCGCATCCGCGATTTTCGAATCCCGCACATTGCAGCTCGTGCAACAACTTAGTCTCGATACTTAAGGTCTTTACTCAATCTCGCATAACATATCGCTATCCATCCGCATAGCCATACAACACGCATCATACCATATCGACTCATTGCACTAATGCAACGAACGATCCACGACTTGCTGCACTCCGTGCAACCAACAACGCATAACCATTCGCGTAGCCACATAATACGCATCGCCTCACGTGTCGACCCGTTGCACTTCGTGCAACCAACAACACATAACTTCCCGCACTTCGTGCGGCCGACAACACAAACTCCTCGCACTTCGTGCGACCGACCACACATATCGTTGCACTTCATGCAACCATATCACCATTTGCTGCACTTCGTGCGACCAGTATTCCATAACCCGTTGCACTTCGTGCAAATAACATCCCATAACTCGTTGCACTTCGTGCAACCAACACTCTCCGATGGCACCCGGAGATAGCGTAATAGTCACGACATACTTGTGGCAGACGTACGCACTTAATATAGACTTATTGTATGGAACATCCAATGTAGCGTCGAGCAGATCCATGAGCCATGCGGTTGCGGAAACAACTTAGAGTCAACTGAATTCGATAACGAAGCAACTGAGGGTCAAAGAGATTCACGCACGGTCCAAAGGATGGAAGTGCTCTGATACCAACTTGTCACGCCCCGATCCGGGAAATCGCTCGTCCTCGCTAGATTTAACCCGAATCATCGCCATCGCTGGGGCGTGATGCCGCACGAGCCTGGAGTTGCGCTCGTGCAAGGCAAGATAACAGGTTCACATAGAACTATCTCAAATCGATAACATAAGCAGCAGAAGAAAACAAGTGAAACATAAGAATCTCTTTTATTAATATTGAACTGAAGGTTACAAAGGCTCTGAATAGCCCAACATAAATGCCAATTGGCTACAACGCTCATGATCTCTCTAGCTCACAAAGGATTACATTGTTCCATGCATTATGCCTCTTTATAGCCACCAAGTAGTCTTCGGCCGAACATCTCCATGTCGCAAGTCCGAACGCATATGCGGAAGCTCCTCTTGAACGCCAAGGACTCCATGCCTCGGCACGTCCAAGCCAAGCTCCGCCCCGAGCTGATCATAACCTGAACCTGCACATAAACTAGTGGGGGTTTAGTGCTTTCGTCCTCGCTTCGCACTGATCAAGACCCGCTCGCACCCGAACCAAACACTTATTCATTTAGTGAAACATGCATCTTAATTTGTGGTCTTTCTATTTAGCCTTAGGATCAATTTCATGGCAAAACTTAACATAGCACATTATTATAATGTGTCAGCACATCCCGTGTTCCTGCAGCAGATACAGTTAGCCATAACATAAACGTAAACATAGTGTTCGTGCTCATGCCGTCCCATTTTCCTTAGCCTGCAGTGGTTAGAACTTAACATAAGCCAACATATGATTCACGCAACCGACTATTCACAAACATAAACATATGCGTAATGGGTAGCAGGCCCTGCGCCTGCACCCAGCTCTCATCTCAGCCCACCGGCCCTAACTATATGAAGGTCACGGTGTGTCGCACCGTAATGGACTTGGCATCTCATATGTGTAAGCCTACAATCGCTTCGATACGGGTTGCTAGCCCAGTATCCGAAGGATCCCAAACTTACGGATATCATAGCTTATCACAGCACTGGACGGTCGCAATCCGTCCGAATGTTGTGCACCATAAATACCACACATAATTCCCTCCTAGGCCGAACGGTCCCGGCGCCCCGGCGTAACCGTTCGAGGGAAGCCACACCCGTGCACGGGCAATCCGAGTCCATTGACCATGCAATACGTTCCATAGCATACAATCCATAGCATACCAACCGATCTCGTATTCCATAAACCTAGTGTCGCACATAAACGGTTTCCCGTGCCATAAACGTAATCCACCATTCATATGGGGAGCTCCGTCGGCGTTATGCCCCAACACATCCATATTGATGCACGACGCCCAACGGCTTAGTCGTCTCGTACTCATAATCAATGCGTCCCGTTCATAATGTTATTCGCATAGCCTACTTCCGTATTTACTTAGTCAATTCATAGCATAAGTGCCCGAGGGCACGCTCAGCACCGTAATCAATGTTCTACGCCTAGAGTTCAATGTTCTCGGAGCCATGCACATGATGCACATCTCATTTTCATCTTTCAATGTTCTACCATCATTGCCCTACTGCGACTCGTGCACTCGATGCACGTCGCTTTAATTGTTCGATTGTTCAATGTTCTATCTTAGTGTTCAACGCATACTTAGACACTTACTCGCCGAGCCACGCTCGCTATCTCGATAACATATTACGCAACCATAATACATTTTATTAGACGTGAAGGAATAGGGAGAGAGAGTCAAGAACCCGCCCACCTTAAGTCTTACGCCTTGCCGCCTCGCCGATTGAAGCGTCTCGCATCCATCACTCGATCGCATAGCTAACTCCCGGACTTAGCCATTCCTTTGCTCTACTCGGTTGATTTAGCCTATCGCGCCCATGCCACAATCCGTCGCAAGGCCACGATGTGGTTTCGCGGACACTTCATTGCATAAGGCAAAATGCCGACCTCTTATCGTCCAGCGTAAAAGCATAGCCTGCACACCAGATCAACTAAAATCAGCACTTGCTCGACGGGACTTATACCTTGCATCAATTCGATTCATAGATTCCAACCGACTCAAAGCTTACCTCTGGCCAACGCAATACTTGCATCGATACATATCGATACCTTATCGGGTCAACGCAACTCTTCGAGTCCACGACTCATCGTAATGCACCGATGCGGAGCGGGGCATTACAGCTGCTGCTGTGGCTCTTGCCACTGCTGCTGCTGTTTCTTAAATGGGAAAGAGGAATTTATTAGGGTTTAAATGCATACCTAGGTTCTTGGAGAGGGAGAGAGAAAGCTTGGAAGAAAAGGGGATTTTGAAAGAGAGAGAGAGCTTTTCTTAGAGGAGAAGAAAGGGGGAGGGGACTTATCATGGCCGGCCACCTCTTGGGGGCTATTGGGTTGGGATCCAATAAGCTCCCAACCCATTAAGCTTAGTTTGGTTTGGTTTGAAATCGGTTTGGTTCGGTTCGTTTCGGTTTAGATCTAACTAACTAAATTAGCCTCTAAAATGACTAATTAAACCATGGAAGTTGGGTTGATAATTTCTAGCCTAATTATGATAGTGTGTGGGCCAAACACAGCTAGTTTGTGGGTCCCAATAGGGTCCAGGCTACCCGGATCTCCAAATTGAGTCCGAATTGGATAAAATTTAAACCGACTCAAATAAATTTCTAAAAATCATAAAATCAAATAAAATTCCTGAAATATTATTAAACTTGAAAATGACAAAAATACCCCTAATTAGAAAACTGGGGGTGACACCTACCAAGATATCCTAAATATAGTCCAATCTTGTATTCTTAAACCCGTATCTTAGTTTTACTCCATTACCTTAACTTACCCCTTTACATTATATTTACCCTCTACATACTAACACTAAGGCAAAACCACTTTGCCTTGGGAGTATCCCTCCCGGTATCCTAGGGTAGCAAGATACTAACCTATCTAGTCATTACCAACCATAATCTCTCACTATCTCGAATATCCAATCGTTCTTTTCTAGTATGTTAGTTTCCTACACATTATCTTAAGGTAATCTTGAGATATCAAGATACCACATACTAACATAACATATTTTCTAAACACCACTCACCACCCTCACTTACCATCATCTATTTGCATCCCATGTATCACTCACTCATGTATCATAGAGTATCTCACACTCTAACCTATTAGGATACTAACTCATGACACTAACTCTCTCATTCAACATCCCACACACACACAAACACTCAACTTTCTCTCACATTTTCACTCATATTGAAACTCCTTCTAGGCTAAATATTTGGACTTCCTATAGAGTATATATAGGGGTATTAGTGGACTATTAATTGGGCTTAGGATGGGGGCTAAAAGGGTGCAAATGGGGGGTGAAATGGGTACAAAAAGGAGGGTGAAATGGGGCTTCACAGCAGCCCCACTGCTGATGTTTGCTGCTGCCAAGGCTGCTGCTACTGCTGCCTGCAGCTGCTGTTTCTGCTGCTCTCATTCTTCTTCTTCTCCTATCAATCCCTCTATCTATCAATCTAGCCATCTATCCAACTGTCTAACTAACTAACTAACTAACTACCTACCTAACTAACTACCATATATATATAATATATATATATATATCAACACACACACCAAACATATAAACACACACATCTCCAACACCACCACTACCACCATACACACACACTACCAGCACCACCAGTACTACCACACACTAACACACCCCATATAAATATACACACATACGATACATACACATATACTCCTAAACGACCCAAAATCTTATCCGAATATCCAATCCTTGCAATTCTACCCTCTAGGGCCTAGACACATGCCCCACACAAGCAATCTAACTCGTGCACGCGAGCGAAAACGAGAAACGAGGCCCGAATGGCCAAATGGCCATTCTAGCGACTCCGGGGAGGCCGATTCGCGATACTGCGCGATACGGACACCAAACATTTCCGAATTCGACCCAAACTCTACCCACGAGTTCTAAATAATGATTATAACCTATTCTAAGTGCTAACTTGTCGATTCTAGTATCGGTGCAAAAAGTCACCCGTCTGTTGGAACCCAAAAACCCAGAAAAAGTCTATTTTTATAATTTCTCGCAAAACGATCCCACGTATCCAAATATGGACACGTACCTAGCCTCATCTCACCCAAACTAACCTAATTAGGTCTAATTAGGCTAGGGACAACACCCAAACATGTCAATTTAGGGTTTTCCCCAAATTTGGCACTAAACCTAGGTCAAAAGTCCCAAATTGAGTCCAATGGGTTCCAAACCTCTTCTAATGGGTTATCCTACACCTCAGGCATCCTCTAATATACAAATGACACTAATTAGAAGTAATTACAAAGGTTAGAGTGAGGGTTTACCTCTTGGGAGTTGGAATCTCAAGAAAATGTCCTAAAATTACTTCTTTTAGGTCAAACTCCAAAATCTATGCTTCCACTACCACCAAGCTAGATCTACCTAGATCAAAACCACAAATGATAGATAAACAAGGGTTAGAACCAAGTGTTTGCCATTAAAATTCCTTGATTGTAAATTTCAATACAAACAGAACAGTGTTACAATATAGGACTTAGACGTAGTCCTAGGAGTACACTTTTGTTTAATTGGGTCCCTTGTGCCGATGGAGTGAGTGGTAATGCGTTGACTCCATTGACGATCTGACGATGGTTATCGGTTTTTTGAAGGTCTGGATTGCTCTGGGTGCTGGAGCTTACTGAGAGGAGGAAGCGTTGAGTGTCTGTATCTGCCTCTCTGGTGGTACGAAGTCTCTGTCTGTTCGCTGTGGAGGTTGATATGTATGCACCTAGATTGGTCCGTCTATGTATGTAAAAGAAGGAAATGATCCCTCTATTTATAGTTTTGCAGGCTGGCTACTCATGCGCGCATATATAGGATGCGCCTGTACGGGGATGCCACGTGTTGATTGCTGATGGAGGCGCATGGACGATGTGCCCTGATCGAGGGAGCTGACTTCTTCATGTTGCTGTTATGAACCGGCACGTAGTGGAGAAGAAGATCTTTCTGTTGCTGAGATCTTGGATGAGTTGAGTCAAAGGACACGTGTCATCGACCCATGGCTCGAAGATCTCGGATTTGGTGGGGGAATGATCTGGTAGGATGCGCCTAGGATTGGGCGCATGAGGAGACTTTGGCTCATAACCTTTAGGCACGAACCATTCTGGGCGCATGGCTTTTGAGGTGCATGCAGATCTTCAGTAGTGACTTTACTACTGTCTTTTGGGATCAGGGAGAAGTCTGGGGCGCATGGCTTTTGAGGCGCATGCGGAGTTGTAACAGTGACTTTCCTTCTGTCTTTAGGGATCAGTGAAAAGTCTAAGACGCAAATTTTGAGGCGTATGCAGATTCGGGCGCATGGCCGCAGAGGCGCATGCGAGATGGTTGGGTGGCCATGTGGCAGTAGCCGTCGGAGAGGAGTAATAATGATGCTGACGTTGGCGATGCTTCATCTTCTGAAAAAGCTGCCGACTGCTCAGACTTTGGGAGGCGTACTGCCAACTCTGTCAGTTCAGCATTTAATGTTTGTGACATTCGATGGACAGCTGAGTGGGTGCGTCGGTTGGCATTCCACTAGGCATATGGAGACGCATGGGGACGCATCCCCTATGATGCGCTTGGTACTGAAAGGCGTGTCTGTGTGATGCGCTTGATGTAGAGGGGCACGTCTGTGTGATACGTGGTCTGGCCGGCGCATCCGCTTCGTGAAACGTCTTTGATGGTGCAACTGTTACGTTCTTCGAGTGCTTTAAATAGCCGTTTTGACTTGGCTGAATTCGAAGCGTCTGGTTTATCCATTTAATGCAAATTTATTGCACGGAATTCGGAGAGCCATCCACTTGGCGCATGGGTTTGATTTGCTCGGCCTATAAATAGTGGTATGGAGAGAGGGTTGGCCTCTCGTTCTCTCACGTCTTTCCGACATGAACTTGTGTGCTCGAATGCATTCTGTTGACGAGAGGCTTCCGAGGGTGAAGATGCGACGCAGTGTCTTCGTTGATGCACTTGAAGGTGACTGTTACATCCAAAAGACAGAGTCGAGGGCTTCCGAGGCAGGCGGAAGGTGCCTGTTGCATCCAAAGATAGGGATGTACGGGCCTCGTTTTCGTTATTCCGGAAGAGCCGTAGATCGGAATGGCGGTGGTACTGCGGCTTTGGTAGCTCTTTCTTCCTTCAAAATGGGTGTAGCCCATTCTGGTTGTGTTGAAAGCTGCTCCTTTAGCCGTTGTTTCGATCACGGTCTTCCTTCGCCTTTGGAGGCTCTTTCGAAGCCTCTCCTGGCCACAGATTTTGTGGTGCTTTCTCTTCCTTGGTTCCAGCCAGAGGGTTAAAACTTCATTAGTCGAAGCATTTATCAGGTGAGCCTGGCTGGAAGAGCATACATAACTGGACTGCTGAAGGGATGCACATAACTGGGGATACACATAACTGAGCTGCTGAAAGGATGCGTCCTGCTGAGTGCGCTTGGTGGGATGTGCCTGGTTGAGGGCGTATGGTGGTTGCTGCGCCTGACTGGAGGCGCATGGTGGTTGCTGGCTGTAGATTAGGATCCTTTCTTTGTAGAAATTCTCCTTTGTACAATCTTCCTTAGACATGTAATAGACTTTTATATGTGAAATAAAAAGTTCTCTTTCAATGTCTATATTTGTTGCTTTTTGCTGTGAAGCACTTTGTCCAAGCTTTGGCACATGTAGTCTGGCACATAGACTTTCTGGTTCTGAAATTCCATGCTTCTACAAGACCCCCTTCAAAGTTTTCAAAACTTTTGGATAAGTTTTGGAATACTTTGAATAAGAAGCATGGTAGTGGAGGCGCATGACCGTCAGGGCGCATAGATACTCCGCGGTCAGTGCTGGGCGCATGCTCCACTCAGTTAGTGCAAATGATGATGCTCGGTAACCTAAAAAAGATTAATGATGATCTTTTTTGGTTTTATTTGTGGTTATCCTTCACAGAACCCGAGGCGACGGCTGAGATCACACATCATCGGTCACGCGTGCGACCAAGCCCTATAAATAGGCAAGAGATGGAGAGAGAGAGTTCTTCTTCTCCTTGCTTTTGCTTTCTTTAGAGTTCTTCTTCAAAAACCCTAACTTTTCTTCTCTCAAAGAAATGGCTCCAAGACTCCTCGCGCGGTGCTGGCAAGGACAAAGGAAAAGAACCTGTGAAAGCTGCAGCGGCCGACGTTCCCCGTCGGCCTGTCGAAGTTCGGCCGGAGGTGGTTGGTAAGTTTCACACCAACACACATAGACCTTGAGTCTTTTGATGATATGCCGAGGTTTTTGCCGCCGACGCATGGGTTTAAGCCCTGAAGATGCGCCGAGGCTCTACTGCTGAGCGCATGGGTTTAGACCCGATGATGCGGAAGTACTGCTGACGCACATGGGCACGCCCTGATGACGCGTCGAAGCTCCGCTGATGTGCGCCTGGGTTTAGACCCTGATGATGCCGAGCTCGGACGCGCTATGCGCTTTTGATAAGACTCAGATCTTTTGTTATTTCTAACATTTTTTGAATCTTTGCTAGTGTCGATGCCTATCCCACTCTTGAGTGAAGTGCTCTTGGACACTGCCCTCTGCCAGACGGGAGTAGATTATAACGAGGAAGTGATGAACCCTGCTCAAGCCGCTATTATGCTGGACCAGCATCCCGAGAGAATGACTCAAATCGGGAACAGCAGTATGGGTTCCTCAAACGGATGATGGAGCATGGAGTTTTGAAATCTGCCACATCTGATAAAGTGACCTTCTTGAAGCCTGAGTTCCTGTTTGGGGACCGCCTTACTTCTACTGAAGCAACAGTGTTGAAGGTCAAGGAAGACTGGTTTTTCACAGCAAAAGGAGTGCATATGACCGTTAAGCAACTTGAACGTCAATGGCCTTTGATGGCCTTCTGTCGTCTCGCTTCCAAGAGAGGATGTCTTGGGATCTTACTCCTTCTCAGGGGGGCGGTGACTGGCATCATCAAAATTGATTCAACCTCCGATCAGAAAGATACTTTGACCGCAGTGCGGTCTGGGTCTTCTTTCACCTGGCGGACTCTACGCCCTGGGAGCATTACAGTGATGTTCCTTGATAATTTGCCCATAGTGCCTTGACTTTTGCACATCGCATGCTGTTGATGGAACGCTCATACCCGAAAGGAGAGTTTCGGGTAGAGGGTTGGTGTCATTATGCTTCCAAATGGGATAAACTGACACTCTGGGTTTTGTCGCGTTCCAGACTGAGCTCCGAGAAATTGGCTGACTGCCGTTGACGTGCCACCCAAGCAGGTGTTGACATTAACAGGCATATGTTCCTCGCACTCTTGGAGATGTTTGATATCCATACCGGGACCTTTTTTACTCCGGTGGGGGAGTTAGGGCTCCACTTCATGAGATGTATGAGGTATCAAAGCTCCCTTGGGGATCGGAACCCTATGAAGAGTATTTTCCGACCAACGAAGAATTTCAAGTCCTGGGGGACAAGGCTGAAGAGATGACGGCCGTCTTTAAGGAAGTGGCTAGTCATCATTACTATATGCAGAAGAGGGACAAGGGCGGATTGCAGCCTCATGTGACTGCTTGGAGAGATTACGTCTTTCGGCAAGACAAGGGGATCCCTCCAGTTCTCCACTCCGCCGGCGCTATCTCGTAGCGAAGTGCTCTCTGAGATGAGCAGGTTAGATGAGAAGAATCCCGGGAAAACGAGGACCACAGTCTGATGAACGCTCCTACAGCTGTTTCTGGCATCTTGCTCATCGAATGTCGTAAAGCAGTATTGGTCGCGTATCTCATGGTTTGGCTTCGGGATTATGTCTTCCCGGGGGATCCGGCTCTGTAGGAGAGTGACCCGGCACTTGATCTTGCCAGCTGTGAAGTTGGTCTTTGGCCGGCGCTTGGCTCTACTCCCCGCGATGGTATGTAATTTACTGCGAGGTTTACGCGAGTTCGCGGAAATGTGATTCATGACCGAGGTCGAAAGATAACTTCCGCGTACTGAACTGCCGTTTCACTATTTGATGGGGTGGTTAATTTTACACCATCCCAACGTAATGAGTCGGGTTCAGAAGAAGACTATAGGGCCGGAGATGCATTCCTCCGCCGTTTCCACCAGAGGAGTTGGTCGTACACTGGCGTCCCTGTTTGAGAAGGGTTTTATCCCATCTTCAGGGATGGGAGATCACCAAAGTTGGTCCGATCTTCTTGGGTTTTGAGGCCAATGAAGACTTAAGGGATTCAGGTGAAGATGCCACCGCTCTGCCTCCGTGGGGATTCCGCTGGTTGCAGAGTATCCGGCCATCCCACCTGGTGTACCGGAACAGGAATCAGTGCTTCCTGGAACCGTATTTACCGAGCCGCTTTGCACGTCAATTCGGTTATGCGCAGCTGATGTTGGATAATCCCAGTATCACCCTAGGGTATGCTGGAAGCTTGTGGATGGGCACGAGCTTGGCATTACTATAATGCTGGATGTACCGGAGCTCGCTTTACGCTGCCTGCTCAGGATCCGCGGCCGCCCATTCTTTACTCGCCGCCAAGTTTTACTGTGTTATGGGCTGCGCCTTCCGGGTATGATAGGGAGACGAGTCTCGTTGCAGGCACCCCGTTAGTGGTGACTGGGCATGTATCGGCCAGGGCTCGACACAACCGTCCACCAGGGGTGGGTCAGGCTGAACCTTCGGTTGATCAACCGAAAACGTGCAGATGCAGGGGATGGATCTCTACGTCAAAGAAGCTAAAGAAGACATCGTCACCGTCGGTGTCGTCGGATTCAGCATCTGCAGAGGTAAGAATGCCCCACATAGTCTGGTCTGGGTTCAACATTTTATGTAATTAATGCTTCCCTTTTGTACAGGAGCCGCTAAAAAGAAAGCCTCGTACTCCAAAATCTGGGAGGAGCAGGCCAAAGGAGATGGCGGGTTCGTCTGAAGTGTGCATCCCGCCGACTATGATGTCACCTATGAAGGAGAATCCGGAGGATGTTGTTGTCTGGAGATTCCAGCATCCCCGGATTATGTCAGAAGGGAAACTGAGGATGCAGCAGCTTCCGAGATGATAAAGGTCACGGCTGGGGCCTTGGATGCCGAGGGTCCAGCAGACACGAGGCTTCCTGGTGATGATGTGGGTAGAGTTCGTCGTCTTCGGATGACGTTGCTCAGAGTTGCAAGAGCCTGTTGCGGGGGCAACAGAGATGGTTGAGACAGAGGAGAGGGTTGATTCTCCTCCTTGTTATGATGAAGAGAGGTTGGCTGCATCTTTGCCAAGCCCTACCCCAGACTCAGCGGCAGGAAGCTGAGGTGGCTACCAATCAGGAGGTAGTGACAGATCCTGTCCCTATAGAGGGATTTCGATGAAGAGACTCGTCTGACAGTCCCGACTCCTGGGGCGGGTCAGGAGACAAGTGTTGATCTCTCCGTTCTACTAGGGAGGTATTGGTTGTTGATAGCGCGTTGGGGACTGGAGAGGCAGTTGCTGACATCGGTGGTACTTCCAAGTTCGGGAAGGGTAAGGGTGTGATGGAACCCTGTGTTGCTCCTTCTAATTGGGGTACTATCTCGACACCTGTGTCGGCTCCTTCTGCTCCCTTGGCTCCTCGGGCTAGTAGTCCAGCCCCTGTTGATGAAGAGCCTATTGTGTCGAGGTTCAAGCCTCGCAGGTCGAGGTTGGCGGGTCTTCTTGCGGTCCGCCAACTGGGGTAGCTCCTTCAACTCCTGTCATGACACCACAAGTGACTGGCAGACGCAGATGAATATATGAGATTCATCGTTGAGGCAGTGTACAAATGCTGCAGAGGGAGGTGTCGGCAGTGACGGACGCCAAGGGGAGCTTTGCGACGGCAAGAACTCTGGCATTGCCTCATATCAACTTGATCCGTGTTCACCCGGGCTACGAGCATATGGCCGACATTCTGGAAGCCACTGTGGCTGAGTTGGACCAGCGGCTTTCTGAGTTAGGGACGCATCCAGCGGAATGACCTCTCCGTCCTGATAGATGCAGAGAAGGAGAAGTGCTCGCCGAGACTGTGTCTTCCTACCAGGCTACCATGAGTGTCTGGGAACGCGAAGTGTCTGAGATTGAAGCTGCAGTGGAGCGGTTATCTCAGTCTACACGGGAGACAGAGGAGACGTGAGCTGCGCTGGACATAAATATCGCGGAGATTCCTGCGCAGATGCGCCGTCTTGAGGATCAGCGGGCCCGACTCCTATTGGACGCTGAACGTGTCCAGGCTGAACATGTAGCGTTCAAGAAGGAGGAAGCAGCTTTCACTCTCCGAGCTCTTACCCTGATTCAGCAGAGACAGCAGCTTGATGAGAAGCACGAGAGCGAAACTTCTGCTGAGGCTGTCGAAGCGATGCGTCAAGAAGCTGAACGTCGAGTCTTGGCGACTGTGGAGACTCGGGCGGCAGACTTGAACGCCGAATGTAAGAGCTTTCTGCCAACCCTGGGAATATTTAGGGCTTGTAATCTCTGCTCTTTTGTATTTTTGCAACTCTTGCTGGGGATAGTGTAATCCTTTACTCTCCTAATAATAAAGAAGTACACCATTTTCTGCGATGTGTTCATTTTTTCTTGTCATGAACTTTGATAATTTGTGTGGACCTATTATCTTTTGCGTACCTTGGTTTTAGATACAGATAATAAGTTTGAAGGACCCAATGTATTTGCTCAGAGGTAATGTGGACGTGGCAAATATGGGATTCAAATGATAGAATCTTCCTACTCAGAGGTGTTATGAATGTG
Organism: Iris pallida; assembly: GCA_029216955.1. Lineage (NCBI taxonomy): Eukaryota > Viridiplantae > Streptophyta > Magnoliopsida > Asparagales > Iridaceae > Iris > Iris pallida. The sequence continues at coordinate 19,869 of JANAVB010013319.1, forward strand.
GTAGAAATGATTCTGGGAGATGCGCGGAACTACTCAGAGGTAATGTGGACGTAGAAGTTTTGTGATCGATGTACGGCAACGCGGGGGTTGTCTGTACGGGATGTTTACTCAGAGGTAATGTGGACGTGGTAAACATGAAGGATAGCGTAGTCTTACAGGGTATAAGATTCCGGCTTGTAGGGTGTAGGGAGACAACTCAGAGGTGATGTGGACGTGGTTGTCCTTCTACTGGAGGATGCTACGGAACAACTGGGTTCCGGAAGCGTATGATTTTTTTTTGTAGAATAGAAGTACATGTCTGAAAAGATGTCAAGAGTAGTACTTCTTTAGGAACTTGCCGTTGATGGGCATCATGAACAAGTCCCCATTGGGTTTGGCGAGACGGTAAGCACCGTTTGAGTATACCGTCTCGATGATAAAAGGTCCTTCCCATTTGGGCTCGAACTTTTCCTGGCATTTTGTGAGTCAACACCATCGGCCTCCTGACTGCCAGGACCAGGTCGCCAACTTGGAAAGTCCTCTGCTTGACCTTCTTATTGAAAGCCTGTGATATACGGGCTTGGTAGAGTTCGATGCGTTGTTGAGCTAGGAGACGCTTTTCGTCAAATGCCTCCAGTTCCCGCAGACGACGACGTTGATTGTCTTCTTCTATGAGTTGGTTTGTGATTGCTACGCGGAGTGAGGGTATCTGAATCTCGAGAGGCAGTACCTCTTCGCTCCGTAGACCAAGGAGAATGGTGTGTTATCTGTCGGGGTCCGTACCGTTGTGCGGTAGGCCCAAAGGCATTCGCCGAGCCTTTCGTCCCAGTTGCGTTTGTTAGATGACACGACCTTTTTGAGTATCCTAACGATAGTTTTGTTGAACGCCTCGGCCAATCCGTTTGCAGCCGGATTATAGGCGGTTGATGCCACGTTTTGAATACGATTCTTGTCACAGAATCGACTGAAGACATGGCTGATGAACTGAGGACCATTATCGTGGATGATCCTCCGGGGTACCCCAAACGGTAGATGACGTAGTACTTGATGAAGCTGATCACCTTAGAGCTTTTCACTTCTGCCAGAGGAACTGCTTCTGCCCATTTGGAGAAGTAGTCGGTGATTGCTAGGATGAAGCGGTGTCCTCTAGATGAAGGAGGGGTGATCGGTCCTACAATGTCCATTCCCCAAGCTTCGAAGGGCCAGGAGACGACTGTAGGATGTAGTGGTTCGGACGGTGTATGAATGAAGTCTGCGTGAAGCTGGCACGCATGGCATTTCTTAGCATATTCAACAGCGTCGGCGGCCATGGTTGGCCAGTAATAGCCCATACGTCGCAGTCGATCTTGCAACTGGGACCAGGCTGATGGGCCCCGCAGGTTCTATCATAAGCTTCTCGAAGGGCTTCAGCTGCTTCTTCGTTAGACAAACATCGAAAGAGAAGTCCATCGTAGGAGCGTCGGTACAGCATTTTAGTAGCCATATCGTAGTAGAATCGAAGAGAGCGTCTCCTGACCGAGACAGCTTCTTTCGGGTCCTCTGGAAGAATTCCGTAGACAGCGAAGTCGATGAACGGGAATCTCCAGTCCCGGACGTTAACATCGGCGCCTGTTGACATGGCGTGAGCCACTTGTGAGCGCAGGTTATTTTTAGGGCAGACCAAGTCTCGACCCACTACCGTGATGTAGTGTTGAGTTCCGAGGGGTGCCGCCAGAGAGGCTGCGGGGCCAGCCAGAGCATCGGCCTCTAGATTTTGTAGACGAGGTACGTGTTCGATGAAGAACCCAGTGAAGGTTGAAATGATGTTCAATACAACTTCATGATAGGGGATCAGATCTTCATAGCGAACCTCGTATTGCCCTCTGATTTGATTTACGACGAGCTTTGAGTCACCGTAGGCTTTCAGATGTTTTACCCCCAGCTGTTGTGCTAGCTGGAGTCCCATAATGAGCGTGTTGTACTCGGCCACGTTGTTGGAGCACGGCTTTGAAAGGGAATAAGCACGCTGGATGACCAGCTGATCGGGGGAGACTAGTACCACCCCCACTCCTGCGAAGATTTGGCATTTGGGGCCTGTTCTTGAAGCGCCATCAAAAACATCCGCCAGACAAAGCCTTCTTCGGTGACGTTTGATTCTTGGACCTCATCCGGGATGTCTTCATAGAGTCTTGAGGACTCCGGGATGGGGTGTGCAGCTAAGAAGTCGGCTAGAGCTTGACCCTTAACAGCCTTTTGTGGAACGAACACCATGTTGTATGGCATTAGCAAGATCGCCCATGTGGCTAGCCGGGAGTTCAGTGATCCTGGCTTCGTCATGAGGACCCTGAGCGGATTGACTCGGGAAATGACGTGAATTGTCTGGCCCGAGACATAATGACGAGTCTTTTGGATGGCAAATACCAGAGCCAAGCACTCCTTTTCAACGGGGTTGTACCGGTGTTCGGCCCCGATCAGAGTTCAGGCTTGAGGTAGTAGATCGCTTGCTCATAGCCTGTGTCGCTGTTCTGAGCTAGCAGGGCAGCCGAGAGAATGATCCATGGCACGGACGTAGAGCAGGAATGGTTTGCTAGCGACGGGTGCTACCAGAACTGGAGGGCTCGTCAGGTAGGCTTTGATGTCATCGAAAGCCTTTTGGCATTCCTCTGTCCAGACGTAAGAGACTCCCTTCTTCATGAGCTGGGTGAAGGGTTGATATTTGCCAGAAAGGTTTGCTATGAACCTCCGGATGTACGCCAGACGTCCCTGTAGACCTCGAAGTTCTCGAAGATTCTTCGGAGGGTCCATATCAAGAATTGCTTTGGTCTTCTCGGGATCGACATGAATGCCTTTCGTCGTAATGATGAAGCCCAAGAACTTTCTGCTCGAAACCCCAAGAAAGAATTTAGCGGGGTTCATCTTAAGTTGATGCGCCCGCATGAGATCGAAGACTGTCTTGAGGTCTTGCAGGTATCTCCTTTAAGATGACTCTTGACTACGATGTCGTCGATATAGCATTCGACTGTCTTGCGAAGGTGCTGACAGAAAATGGTGCTCATAGCACGTTGGTATGTCGCACCAACATTCTTCGAGCCGAAGGGCATCACTGTATAGCAGAAAAATGCCCTTTGGAGTCCTGAATGACGTATGTTTTGCGTCATCGGGAAACATCTTGATCTGGTTGTAGCCCGAATACCCGTCTATGAAAGACATACGCTCGAAGCCACACGTGTTGTCGATCATCACGTCGGTGATTGGAAGCAGGAATTCGTCCTTCGGGCAAGCAGAGTTGAGGTCTCTGAAGTCGATACAGACTCGTATCTTCCCATTCTTCTTGGTGACAGGGACGACGTTGGCTACCCAATCTGGGTGTTTGCTCTTCACGGATGAAGCCGCTAGTCAAGAGTTTGTCCACCTCCGGATCGATGGCGTTCATGATGTTCGGATGGAAGCGCTCGCTGTTGTTGCTTGATAGGCTTGGCATCAGGCAAGATGTTCAACCTATGCATCGCAATCTGGGGATCAAGTCCCGGCATATCTTCGTAGTACCAGGCGAAGACGTCGATATATTCTTTAGCCAGCTGGATTAAAGATTCTCGGTCTTCTCCTTTGAGGCTTTTGCTGACGAAGATAGGTTTGGAAGAAGATCCATCCCCAAGGCCGATCTGCTCGACTTCGTCTTCGGTGGGAGGTTCACGTAATTCAAAACGAGACTCCCATTGTTGTCCCAAGCGTTGAGCCCAGGGTTCTTCTTCGAAGAATTCTGGCGCTTGGTCTTCGCCTTCTTCTTCTTGAGATTGTACAGATGTCATGTTGGCTGACAGCACTCTCTTGAAGACAGATCCGATACTAGTATCGAAATCCCATGTTGACGCTTCAGATGAGTGAGAATGTCCAACTTCCTCTGCGTCTGAACTCTCTGGAGTTGACGGCGGCGTGACATAGCCTACCCCCCGTCGAGTTTTATTGTAGTAGTCCTGCGGCTTTCCTTTAGGTGTTGGAAGCCGGAGAGGGAGACGTCGATCTTTGCCGTAGTTCAGGCCTTTGTCGCTTTTTAGATCATAATCCCATCTTTTAGATGAGGTACTTTGCCTTATCCGTGTACCGATAGAGTGCATTCTGCCGACATCTGGTTCTGGCTCGAGTGGCGGGAGGTCCTGATGACGCTCGACCTTGCCGAAGATGATGGATTCTTCGTCTCGACTCCGTGGTAGGACTATGTAACAAACCCCTTGGGACGGGACTACTCGATTTACATGATGGACGGTCGTTATTTGTGTTTGCAACGACCGTAGAGCGTTATCTAATGTATACATGGCATTCCAATGTGGAAGACTAGAATAATTAAAAGACACTCTATTATTGATGAAATGCGAGATTTTATCACGTGGGATTACATTGTCAAGAGATGGGGCATCTACATCGGCCGAGATATATTCCTTCAGCTCTTTATCTGTAAGCACTATAGTAGGATCAGGAGGGTCCACCACAGCGTTGATCTGGGAGTCCGGAAGGACTACATGAGCCTTCTCCGGCGGCTGGGATGGCGGCGGCTTGCCCTTAAAACGTACCTTCAGAGGCTCCTCTGCTGTGCCTCCGGTGACTGGCGCCTTCCCCTGTAGTTTTGCCACAAGGGGAGCCGATGTCTGAGGGGGCTTTCCCTTGAGCCGTATCTTCAGGGGGGCTTCAGGAGCAGCTGGTGCTTTCCCGGATAGCTTAATGCTCATGGGGGGCAACTTCTGAGGCGGTTTGTCTTTGAGTCGGATCTTCAAAGGAGCGTCGGGAGTGACCTCAGGCTCCATGTCTGGCTCTGCTGCCGTTTCTGCTTCGTCATCAGCATTATTGGCTTCCTCCTCGTCAGGTGACTTGTACAAGTCAGAATCGGTTGAAGTAGGTTCCAATCCCTTTGAAGGGGTCGATATCCGCGAACTCCGTACGGATGACGCCGTTGGTGGACACGTACTTCATACATTGGTAGAGCATGGATGGCACCACCATGTACTCATACAGCCATGGGTGACCCAACAGAATGTTGTAGTTGACTTCAGCATCCACGACATAACAAGTGACCTCGGTTCTGAGGTTACTGATGTGGCACTTTAGTCGTATTTTGCCCAGTGGTTCGCTTTTGCTGGCGTTGAAACCACTGATTGTCGTATTGGAGGGTGCCAGTCGGTACATTGGGATCCCCAGTGTTGAGAGCAGCGTCTTCGGGATGATGCTGAGGGAAGACCCCGGATCGATCTGAATCCGCTTCACCTTGACTGAGCCGATGTACCCTGTGTAATACAGCGGCCTGTTGTGTCGATTGTGTTTGAGCAACATGTCCTGTTGGATGAAGGTTATATTGGGGATAACCTCTTCCGTACAGTGACAGTGCTGGCACACAATCGGAAGATCTTCCGGCTGCTTGACCTGACTGAGAAAGGATTCAGCATCCTTCAGAGCTCGCAGAGAGCTTCTCGGGAGTCTTTGGAAAGACGGAGGAGCTCGAACAGAGATAGACGGGCAGGAGTACTGGCTAGTTGTGCCAGTATGTCGAAGTTATGGGGCTTGGCTAGCCCCGAAGCATTCTCTTTTCACAGAGGCCTATCGAAGCGGGCCTCTATCTGCTTCTGTTTATTGGCTGCTGAGGGCTTAGACGAGCCCTCGTCCATGGACAGCAGGGACGGTGCCAGGAGGCACCACCTCGACGGCAGCTTCGTCGGGTTGGACGTTCTGTTGTGAACGCGACTGCACAGGAAGTGCCTCTTCCGCTGAAGAAGAGACCATGCGGCAAGACTTGATCTTCCTGTCTTTGGTCTAGGAGGTAGGGCATACCTCCGGTTGAGTCACCTCGGAGACGAGATCGGGGTGAACCCACAGGATCTCTCCTCGAGATGTGGTGAGTGGGATGAGTCCACTCACGTTGTCACGGGTTGGTGGTAAGTTAACCACCTCCATTGTCGCCTTAGGGATGGTGACGACGCCTGTCCTGTGTTGTAGTCGGCGGCAGGGTGCCAAACTGGAGTGACACCATGTTGGCCGATACCGTCTTCTCTTCGTAGTCGACGGAGATTACATCCGCATTGATCATGCGCTGGATGTAATTCTTGAGGACGTAGCAGTCCTTGGTTGGGTGTCCGACAAACCGATGGTAGTGACAATACCTCGGGTTGTCCACTTTCCCGACCTCATCGGGACGCTTAGGGTCCGGAAGCTTGATCTTGTCGCCCTGCTTCAATATCTCAAAGAGCTGCAGGGTGTCTTCGTCATTGAACGAATAAACTTCCTTCGGCCTCGGTGCAAGCGGAGGCTTCTGAGTAGGTGCTGATGCACCTTTTGAGGCATTAACAGTCAATGCCTTCTTTCTTTTGCCTCTCGTGCGGGGTTGTTGGTTGTAAGCCATTTTTCCTTGTCTCGAAGGCAGGAAAACTGACTCCCAGAAGACGAGCGTTGGCTGCATTCTTCTCCGCGGCTTCTGCTTCAATGATCAAGGAGCTCCAATCGGGAGGAGGAGTAGAGTTGAGCCAGAGCTTGACTGCAGGCAGCATGTTCATGCTGCAGGAGGAGAGAATCGCATGTTCTGGCATGCCCGGGGGCAGTCTGAAGCAGGCCTGTCGGAAACGTTCGATGAACACTCGAACTGTTTCCTTCTCCTTCTGGCGTATCTCTATAAGGGACGCCATTGTCATTTCCTTCCCGCCGTCGTAGAAACGGTCGAGAAAGAGGCACGTCAGGTCGTCGAAGGAAGATATTGAATTGTCGGGGAGGCTGTAGTACCAGTCGTACGCCACTCCTTTCAGTGCCCCAACAAATATGCTGGTAAGAAGCGCGTCCTCCTTCGAATATGTCCCGTCTGAGACTGGAAATACGTCAGGTAGCGACGAGGAGAGTCCTTCCCGTCGTACGGCGTCAGTGTTTGTGGTTTATACTTTGGAGGATAAACCACCTTATTCCACTCGAGGGAATAAGGCTGGGGGATGCCCATTTTCTGGCGCTCCTCTTGTCTCGTCTTAGACTCAAAGCGCTCGCGCAGGTCCCTGATCATCTCGACCATATCTTCTGTGGAGCTGGGAGTCGGAGAAGATGGCACCACCGGATGTGGAGCATTTGAGGGCTCCGACGTCCGAGGTACTTCTCGGCGATCTGCGTCCGAGGATACCCGTTGAAGGGGTACACTCGATTCTCCGTTGGCCCCTGGGTCGGGACCGGCAGAAGGCGTCCTGGTCAAAGCTGACCGTATCTTAACACTGCCTGAGTCAGTGTTTGCATGGAGGCAGAGAGGGTTTTGAGACCTCCCTCCAGGGTATCTATGCGCTGGACAAGGTCTGTTGGCGGCACATCAGACTCGACATCAGTCTCGGTCACGTTCACTGTCATGACGCGGCCGGGGAGTGGATGGATAAGTTGAGGCCTCACTCTCGGCCTCACTCCTTTGTAGGGGAGTTGCCTCCCCTGAAGCTTCGTCTGGGCTTACCCCCGGCTATGTTCGGGAGAACATTCACCACAGGCGCATCTGCAAGGGCCTGATTACCCTCAGCTCCGTCTTGAAGGGCCCTTTCGTCACCGGAACTCGGGTCCGCGGATGCTAGGCTACCCCCAGCTATGTTCTGGGGGATATCCTCGTCTTCAGGAGCTTCTGGGAGGCTGACTTTGCCTCGAGGATCTGCCCCAAGTGTGCTTTGGACACACTCGTCTTCGGAAGGAGGCTCGACAAGGGTCTGACTACCCCCAGTTTCCTCCAAGAACTTCTTCCTCGCTCGAGTGCCTTCGAACACTCCGGAGGATGAGACAGCTGTCTTGGTTTTCCTCGGTTGGCTCTTGGACGAGGAAGAGAGGCTGTCAGTCGTCTTTCAGACTGACGAGGAGTTGGAGATCACGTTGCATGAAGCAATCATTGGTTCCTCTTCTGTTGACACCTTGTTTCCGAGGCGACATCGGAGGGGTGTCGATGATTGCAGCCGCTGGAACACCGACTGCCTTGGTGGGACTGCCGCTTTGCAACAGCAGTTGATGGTGACCACAGCACAAGTATGCCCCGTGAGAGGCGCATCGTGCTTGTCAGTTAACTCTCCTGATCGATGCTTGTGAGTAATCACGTTGCGCAGATCGTTGGAGGAGAGTGCCACCTTCGCACCCCCTTCAAGCGCATGGCAAGGCCAAGCGTCGGGGTGGTCAAGTGAGTGCTGCATCCCCCTGATCTAATACCAAACAGGCATTCCGATCAGTAGTGGAGGAACCACAGCATTTGGAGTGACTTGAATGGACCTCGAACGCACCACCGGAGGAGGCGCGGGAGTTCAAGACCACTGGATTTGCCTTGCTCGACTTGGTTGTGCACGCAGTAGATACGCCCAAGTAAGACAAGAGCTTTGAAGGTCGGCTCGTTCTCGGCACCGCAGCACTCGATTCGACCTTGTACAACTTACTATCAGCAGCGCGCATGATTGTGAGCGCATGCTTCTGGCTTGTTGCTGGCATAGCATGTTTAGGATGCATGGCCCGTGCTGCCTTGGACTTCTTCGTACCAGGCCGCTGGGGCGCATAGTACTCAGAATCCAAATTCTCCTCGCCACTACAGCGAGTGAGTCTGTCAAAGACAGAGATCTTCTATGGCGCATCAGAGGTGATGCGCGGGGCATTGGCTGCGCTCCTGCTCCGTCGATGCATCTTCCTCGCCTGAGAGAGAGATGGCTGGGGAATGTGGTTAGCCGCACGTTTCCCCGAGAGATGCGCTGCACCAGCGGGCGCATCTTGGTTGCTGAGGATGTCAGCAGGAAGGGAAGGCTGGAATGGCGCATCCCCTTCGGTGGTGGTGCCCGAGGCGTCGACCTTGCGCACCCAGACTCGGCGGATCTTCTTCGGCTTCGGCAGCCGCTTCGAAGGACTCACACTGCCTTCAGATATGAACTCCTCATACGCCTGTTGATTGAGGCGTACGACCATCGTCTTGTGGGAGGAGCCCACCTTCACGTCGTCGGACTGCGACGCAGCTTTCTCGGTGGAGGAGAAAGAGTTTTCCAGCAGAGTCGCCAGCTTGTTTGCCATTAAAATTCCTTGATTGTAAATTTCAATATAAACAGAACAGTGTTACAATATAGGACTTAGACGTAGTCCTAGGAGTACACTTTTGTTTAATCTGGGTCCCTTGTGCCGATGGAGTGAGTGGTAATACGTTGACTCCGTTGACGATCTGACGACGGTTATCGATTTTCTGAAGGTCTGGATTGCTCTGGGTGCTGGAGCTTACTGAGAGGAGGAAGACGTTGAGTGTCTGTATCTGCCTCTCTGGTGGTGCGAAGTCTCTGTCTGTTCGCTGTCGAGGTTGATATGTATGCACCTAGATTGGTCCGTCTGTATGTGTAAAAGAAGGAAATGATCCCTCTATTTATAGTTTTGCAGGCTGGCTGCTCATGCACGTATATGTAGGATGTGCCTGTACGGGGACGCCACGTGTTGATTGATGATGGAGGCGCATGGACGATGCGCCCTGATCGAGGAGGTTGACTTCTTCATGTTGCTGTTGTGAACCAGCACGTAGTGGAGAAGAAGATCTTTCTATTGCTGAGATCTTGGATGAGTTGAGTCAAAGGACACGTGTCGTCGACCCATGGCTCGGAGATCTCGGATTTGGTGGGGGGAATGATCTGGTAGGATGCGCCTAGGATTGGGCGCATGAGGAGACTTTGGCTCGTAACCTTTAGGAGTCACGAACCATTCTGGGCGCATGGCTTTTGAGGCGCATGCAGAGCTTCAGTAGTGACTTTACTCCTATCTTTTGGGATCAGGGAAAAGTCTGGGACGCATGGCTTTTGAGGCGCATGCGGAGTTGTAATAGTGACTTTCCTTCTGTCTTTAGGGATCAGTAAAAAGTCTGAGGCGCATAGCTTTTGAGGCGTATGCAGATTTGGGCGTATGGCCGCAGAGGCGCATGCGAGATGGTTGGGTGGCCACGTGGCAGTAGCCGTCGGAGAGGAGTAATAATGATGCTTACGTTGGCGATGCTTCGTCTTCTGAAAAAGCTGCCGACTGCTCAGACTTTGGGAGGCGTGCTGCCAACTCTGTCAGTTCAGCATTTAATGTTTGTGACATTCGATAGACAGCTGAGTGGGCGCGTCGGTTGGCGTTCCACTAGACGTATGGGGATGCATGGGGGCACATCCCCTATATGCGCTTGGTACTGAAGGGCGCGTCTGTGTGATGCGTTTGATGTAGAGGGGCGCGTCTGTGTGATGCGCGGTCTGGCCGGCACATTCGCTTCATGAGACGTCTTTGATGGTGCAACTGTTACGTTCTTCGAGTGCTTTAAATAACCGTTTTGACTTGGCTGAATTCGAAGCGTCTGGTTCATCCATTTAATGCAAATTCATTGCACGGAATTCAGAGCGCCATCCACTTGGCGCATGGGTTTGATTTGTCCGGCCTATAAATATTGGTATGGAGAGAGGGTTGGCCTCTCATTCTCTCACGTCTTTCCGACATGAACTTGTGTGCTCGAATGCATTCTATTGACGAGAGGCTCCCGAGGGTGAAGATGCGACGCAGTGTGTAACACCCAGTTTCTGAAATGAGGATAATTTTGAAATTTTGTATTTAAATTATTTAATTATGGTTTTTAAATTTAATAATATGATTTTTGGTGATTTTTAATAATTTTAAAACTATTTAAATCATGACTTGTGATTTGGTGTGCAGCTAGTGAAGCCGTAGTGAACTGCCTGCCCTAGAGCCTAACCATGTGGGTAGAGATTTTGTTTATTACATTTAGCTTGAGGATATTGGTTATGTTGAATTTATTTGAAATTATTATAATTATTGGAATTAATATAACTATATTAAATGGTGTGATTTAATATTATTTAATTAATTGCCATGTGATTGTTAGTAGTCCCAACCTAGAATTGACCTAACCTAGGTTAGTCCTAGTTAGTCATGGTTAGACTAAGTTAGAAATTGAGTTGGTCATGGTTAGTCATGACTAGTTAGAATGACTAGGTTGCAACTTTAAAGGGGGACCTTGATTTGACCATTGAATATGCTAGATGGGATGAGAGCCCTTAGATTGAATCCCAAAACCCTAACCCTAACATTATGACCAGCCTAGGGACTCCCCCTCCTTGCTATAAATCCCTCTCAAAGTTTTGTGCCTCCTCTTTATTCATCCCTCCATTTTTATAGGAAATGTTTGCTCTCTATTGAAATCCTTCATAGTTTATTCAATATTAATCCATTTTCATTGAAGCTTTCTTCCATTGTAACCTAATTAGTGTCCCCCTACTGTTGGTGGAGGCTACTCTCAGGATTGATATAATTTGGAGCCATTGGCTAGTTGAGGAGATCTCATTTTTTGGGGCTTTTCCTTGTGAAGGAACACAATAGGTAACTTTCTCATTTCTTCATGGATTTTCGATTTCTTTTCATGGTTAGGAACCCTAGGAGTCCCCTAAGTGTCTGTATAGGTTTCGTGTCAGGTATCATAAGTTTCGTGTCCTATTTGGACAGTATCAGTATGCATTGTGTTTGTCGAAATGCCCAAAGGGCATTTCGATTGTTTTTATAGATTGTTTTTGAATAGATGCTAGGTTTTGATCTTGCTTACACGTTTCTATAGCACTGAGCACACCTTAGTGTCGGTCGAGTCGACACGAGTGCGTATACTCGTGGTCGCGTGCGCGCGTGCACAGGCACTGTGGTGCCCTGCTGCTCGCAGGATTGCGACACGGACACGCGTCGTGGACACTTGAAACTTGACACACACCAAGGGGCAATGTCTGCCACCCCGTGTGTCAAGTTGCACGTGTCCTCGTGTCGTGTCGGACACGTTCTTTGATGTGCACGGGGAATGGCTGTGTGCGTGCGTGTGCAGTGTGTGTTGGTTGTTTAAATCGTTTGTAAAATGATTGTAAATGTTGGTTAATGCCTAATTAGATCCTAATAATCATGTTTAATCTCTGTTACACTAGCTATTTAAGTTATTTTGGTTTTGGATGGTGTTTGGTTCGAAATGTTGTAGATTAGTGAAATCCCTGATACGTTTACTGATACTGTTAGTTTCCAGTTTTTAGATTCCAAACCAGTTGATGTTCCTTGCTGTGTTTTAATTAATTTTGGTTCCTACACATTGCATAACATGTTAACTGATCGAATGGCATTTGAATTTGGGCTTGGGAATGTGTGAATGGGATTTGAGCAATGGGTATGATTTGAATTTGGGTTGTCATGTTCTGATACACACAGGCGTGTTCCAGTTAATTCAAACCAACTAATTTTCCTTTGATTATGTTTTAAAATTGCATTGATCCTACATATTACATCTAATGTTAGCTAAGGCTTCCACATTCGATTTTAGACTATTGGTTGTGATATGGTTCACTGAAATCTGAGAATGGTTTAGACTTATCATTACATGTACACTGTTCTCTTCATTAATCTCATGAGGTTTTCTGTTGGGACTGAACTTAATACTCTTCCTGAGTTCATGTCCTTATTTACTAAGTTGTTATGATAAATATAGAAACCTGGGAAATAGTTGTGTTAAACTGAATTAAGAGTGTCTCAAATTCCCCTTCATTGAACTGTTAATATATGGTGGACTGATTCTCTGTTAGTGTAATTGTTAATCTGAGTTTAGTGTAGGGTAGTTGTTTCTTAACTGATTCTGTTACTTGTGGACTGAGTTGTTTGACTAAATTGGTTTATGCTTCATGTGATATAACCTAAGATTGGTTTAAAACCTATTAAATAGATTGGTCCTCTCTGTTTTCTTTTCATTCAATATGATTTCTATCTTAATCTGGGAACTAATGGTTCATTGCCTTGTGTTGAAGTTAGCATTAGTTAAGTTGATTTTAAACCAGTGCATGAGCTTATGCCCAGGTTTTTGATTCTGAATTGAAGTTTAGAAACCTGGGAATGGTCTCCATTCATGATTTCAAATGTGTTCTCTGTTTTCCTTCATTCAAAAATGAATTTGTTTTTGAATGCAATTAGTTCCCTGTTTTCCCAGTTACTGCAACCTGATTCTAGTCTCCTTTATACACTATAGCTATTGATTTTCCTGGAAATTATTGCTTGAACTGAAAATGAGTTCCAGTTAAACAATTAAGTATGTTTCCAGTTTTCTCTCCATTCATTTTGAACTGTCAATAACTTGAGATTGTATCACTGTTTTGTGTGTTGAACTGTTGATATGAACTGTTTCTTTTGTTAGTTGAACCTGAGAATAATCAACCCCTTGTTGTAGTTGTAAACCTGAGTTTGAGCCTAAACAAAATCTGGGGATTAATGTGCTCACTGTCTTTCATTTGAAGCTGATTTTCCTGTTCTTGTGAACTGATTCCCTCCTTTGAATTCAAGTTGTATTAATGATTTCCCTGTTTGTGTAACTGCCAAACCTGGGTATGATTCTACCCTGTTTGAATTGATTTCCTTTCTTGATTGGAAAGAGCATGAGTTAGCATTCCTTCCTTTTAAAAAACTGTAAATTGAAATGATAAGTTAAGTTATTGGACTGATTTTTCACCTTGGTTAAACTGTTTTCATTACCTAGGTTATTCCCTATTTTCCCAGTTTCATTACACCACACCACAAGTTACTCTCAGATTTTAGCCTCACATTCACTCACACACACATGCCCTCTCAAGCCTATTGCTTGGCACACAAACACACATGCACTAGTAGATGTTATCCCCTCTTTTCATATGTATATGTATTCATTTGAGTTTGTTATATATAGTTTCCTATATAGGATTGTGTATATATTTAGATATATATATATATTGTATGGGATACCATGATGTGTATTGTATATATATATGTATAATGTTGTGGGTTGTGATATGGGTCATAGAGTATGGAATGTCATAGGGCTAATGTAGTGTAGATAATAATGTGTGTTGATGTGATAGAGTGTTGGATAGAGGTTTCCTAAATAGGCTATTAGCCATAGTAACCTAGAGTAGACTTGTTAGAACCTAGAATGGTTTGGTGAGACCTAGATTGGACCATTGACTAGGTTTGACTTTAGGTTGACCAGAGTTGACCAAGAGTTGACTTGGTCTAGATTGACCTAGACAGCATGCAGATGCATTGTACATTCATATATCACCCTCTGTATACATCTTGACTTGTGTTGCTCTAATTAGGAGCCAGGTACCTCATCTCGGACAGTACATTTTCACAGCTATTCAGATACCAGGCGAGTACATTCTCTGATCATTTCATATCCTGCTTAGAATTATTTCCTGCAGTAGATTACTTTACTTGTACTGTCACGTTGGTCACACGGATTGGTACTATATGGATCCCTTCTTGAGATGTTATCCTTAGGGAGCATCAGGTACTACATGTTCTGTACGTTTCACTTACATGACGTATCATATGCTTCATTGGTTCTTTGATCACTTACGACAATACTCTTATGATCGTACAGTCTTCCTAGAATCCTTTCCCATTTATGGGACTGCTATGTACTACCTTCGGGGTCTACTACCTTCGGGGTCCATTACCTTCGGGGTCTACTACCTTCGGGGTCCATTACCTTGGGGGTCTTATTACCTTCGGGGTCTTATCACCTTCGGGTCTACCACCCTTCGGAGGCTGTTACATAGCATCATATAACATAACCTAGCTGGATCCTTGTGTATTGATTGGGGGTACGGGGGAGTATAAATAGCCATGTGAACAATTTCCAAAGTAGAATAGCCATGTACGCCTCTTTAGTATAGCCATATACAATCAAGCCGTTCACATGTCGACTTTGTGCTCTAAATCACTAGTCACTGGTAGCTCTTTATTTATAGTATATTTCTATTACAGCTCTCTCTCTGTTTACATACAGCATTTCTTTCAGTACCTGTATCTTACTTTACTGCATGATTATATTTCTAACCTGCTATGAACTGTTGAGATGTACTGTGCTCGCTCCCGTCCTGACTGGACCTGTTGAAAATTTTACAGAGGATGATGAGGAACCCTGCACCCCTTACTTGGAGCTTGCCTAGATGACACTCGTGACCTGGACCCCTGGGGAGGTTCAGGCAGCTGTTGAGGATGGCACCCTTGCTTAGTATAGATAGCTTAGACTGTTTTCCATTTTATGTTTAGTGTTGTTCTTGTTTCAGAGTTGTATATTTTTAGAGATGATTAGACTTGTATTTTTTTCTGTTGTACCTCAGTTGAGGATTCTCTTATCTATTTTATCGTGCCATATTCTATCTCTAGATTGTGATTGAGTTGTACCTCTGTGTTGGCCTCCTTATGGAGAGTATTCATCATATGTTAGTTATAGTTCATGACCTAGAACAGCGTTCTACCGCCGACACTGTGGCGTAGGCTGGGCGTTGTTACGCTCTCGTACCCTCACAGTGGGTGCGGGTCGTGACATGTTTTTAGTGGTGGCCCATGCAGGTCGAGTTTGTATAGTGGTATTCGAACTAGGGTACCACTACAGCCTGCAGTAGGATTAGGAGTTATTGAGGTACTCAATCACATTAGGAAAAACTCTAACTGAATTCATGCTATCTAAATTTTGATACTTCCTTGAATAACTGTCCTCCCTTGAACTATCGTTTCTATCTCAGTATTGATTCTTAGTTTGATCTGTCTCCAGGATGGTGGTTGAGACACGATCGCATCGCTCTGGCTCAGCAGACGCTGGTGAGAGGCCTACCACCCCTCGCCTGATTGTGGACGCTGGGACCACAGTACCCCCTATTTCTGCTCACATAGGAGCTTCTACAGCCTTTGGGAGCACACCTCCACCTGTCCGGAGGTCTTCCCCCGTCATTCCAGATATGTACCAGCAGCAGTTACCTTCAGGGACAGTAGATGAGGCTCAGATGTTACCCTCTTCCAGCGATTCATGGAGTTTCAGCAACAGATACAGCAGAGCCAGTCTGCTGATATCCGACAGAGCATGCAGGATACTCATCAGTTAGTCAGGACGACAGTAGAGCTAGTGGCTGCTCAGCCACAGGGAGGTCAGATGCAGCCGTATCAGCCGACGACTCCAGACATCCATTCCTTCAAGAAGATGGGACCCCGAGACTTCAAGGGTACAGAGGGCATCATATACGCTGACGATTGGATAGAGCACATTGAGGAGATATTCCGATTGTCACAGATACCAGCAGGATTACAGATCGAGGCAGCCGCCAGTCAGATGCAGGACTTGGCCCATACCTGGTACCAGACGGACCCGAGGATTGGTACAGCCGGTCAAACTTGGGCAGCGTTCAAGAAGCTGTTCAAGGAAAAATTCTTTCCTGATATAGCTCTCCGTGCTCTGGAGGCGCAGTTCGAGAGTTTGGTTCAGGAGAACCAGACCGTTGAGGAGTACGCTGGAGAGTTCAGCCGTTTGAGCAGATTCATCGAGGACCTTACCGAGGTTGGGAAGGCGAGGAGGTTCCGCAAGGGTTTGATCAAGGAGATCAAGTCATATACTAAGAGCGGCCGCGACGCCACTTTCGAGCAGATTCTGGTAGGAGCCATGACAGCGGAGGACGATCTTGGGCTGAAGGAAAAGAGGACGCGAGACACTCAGGGAGCTAGTGGCAGTGCAGGCCCGGCCAAGAGGCCCCACCTACAGACTCAGCAGCAGTATCCACATCAGATGCCTCGCTTGCAGATTCAGCAGCAGTATCCGCAGCAGATGCTACCCCTACAATTTCAGCAGCAGTATCTACAGCAGATGCTACCTCTACAGTTCCAGCAGCAGATGCTACTTCTACAGTTTCAGCAGTACCAGCAGCCGAGGGTCTACCTTCAGCAGCGGCAGTTTCAAGACCGTGTACCCTTTCAGCAGGCGCAGCAGCCGCGGAGGCAGCAGCAGACCCCGGGACAGTAGCTTGTTATCATTTGCCCTTTTTGCAAGAGACTAGGGCACGATTGGGGCGAATGCCGGAAGAGGCTGGGCAGATGTTTGCTTTGCGAAGGATCCGATCATCGTCTGAGAGAGTGTCCCGAATCATCAGGACAGACAGTTCAGGGAGCAGGAGCTAAGGCCCCGGTTGGCCAGCATAGGGGATTACCTTTACCAACTCAGCAGCAGAGGTACATACAGTATCAGCAGCAGGCCAGGGGAGGCCAGCAAGGGCGAGCTTTCGCCAGGACAGACGAGGATACTCAGGCCGTTGGAGATCTAGTTGCAGGTTCCGTTCTTTTGACTCAAATTCTGCAATTGCCTCTTATAACTGTCTTGAAATTCCGATTCCTTCCGTTCCTAGTTGATTTATCAATTTTGTCATGTTGTCCTTGTGTTATGTTTGATTTCCTTCTGAGATGAATCATATGGGCTAGGTCACCCAGTTATAGAATCTAGAATCTTCGATAAGTCATGTTAGCTGGCATAGTGAGGACATATAGTCAGATTTAGGACGTATTTCTCGGGTGTGGGAATTTAAAGTTTTCGCTGCCAAGCATGCG
>JANAVB010013320.1:0-43856 GCA_029216955.1 Iris pallida
TGCAGCCTCCTGCGGCACTATACGGTAGGCTGTACTATACGGCAGGCTGCATCACCATGCGGCACTATGCGGTAGGCTGCACTATGCGGCAGACTGTACTATGCGGTAGGCTGCATGTCACCCTCATTTCCCGTATTTCCCGTATTTCGTATTTATACTGTATCTGGATTTTGGCATGTATTTTATTTTATTTTCTCAGCTTGTGGAATTTCGGTATTTCTCGTATTTTGGTTTTGGCAGGGCCAGTTTTATTGGGGACGGTTCGATTTGGTTCGGTTTTATGCATTGGATCACCATTAGCCTACACTCCACCCTCAACACACCACAACCTCCACCATTAAAACTCCACCTACCACTCTCTCTCTTCATTACTTCCTCCATAAATTTTCTTCTTCTTCTTCTTCTTCTTTCTCCACAACTCCCCAACCCCTAGGCAAGTGCATCTTGCCACTACATGAGGACCCTCTTTTCTTTGTCCATCTGCTAGTTTAGGACATGGAGATCAACATTAGTTCTTGGGTTTTTATGATTTGGAGTCTCTGTTGATGTAGATCTAAGTTATTGCTATTTTCGGATTTTACATATTTGATCCATTTTGGTTGGTTTTCTTTGAGTTTGATGTTTCCATGTGGAAGAGCCTTCAGTTTCACCCAAGGTGGAACTTTGGAAATCTGGATTTGGAGTTCGGATGGCCAAGTTATGAACTTGTGAAGCTTTGGGTTCTTCGTTGGTGTTATTGCTGTTTGGAGAAGACAGTGAGCAGTGTGCAGAGCTGCTTAGCTTACGCACACTGAGCTACGCGTGCTCTTTAGCGCTGCGTACGCAGGCTTGAGTACGCTTCCTGTTGGAAGCGTGTCTCCTTGAGTGTGCGTGACTTTTACGTACACTGCTCCCTTGAGTGTGCGTGACTTTCACGTACACTGCTCCCTTGAGTGTGCGTGACTTTCACGTACACTGCTCCCTTGAGTGTGCGTGACTTTCACGTATGCTGCCTCCCTTGAGCGTGCGTGACTTTCATATACTGCTCCCTGAGCGTGCGTGACTTTCACGTATGCTGCCTCCCTTGAGCGTGCGTGACTTTCACACACTGCTCCCTGTAGCGTGCGTGACTTTCACGTACACTGCTCCCTGTAGCGTGCGTGACTTTCACGTACACTGCTCTCAGCGTGCGTGACTTTCACCTATGCTGCTCTTTCAGCGTGCGTGACTTTTCGTACGCTGCTTCCCTGACCCCCTTGTTAACCCATTAGCTCTTGGAGTTTGGTCTTATTTCTTTAAGCTTGGCTTTTCTATTGCCCCGTATTTTGATATTCTATTAGATATTTTATGCCCATTTTATATCCTTACGCCTTTTGTCATGAACTTGATTTTACTTAATATGTTTGGAATGACTTTTGTACATGGCATGTTATGACAAGGAACTAGCATAACACGACAGTGATCCGTAGTGGTGCACTCCTGACATGACCAACCTGACATGATAGTGGCCCGTCGTGGTGCACTCCTGATAAGTACCCTGACATGATTTATTTTAATGCTGTTACTTGACTTGCCTCGACACCGTGGGTAGTCTTCTTGCTTGCTTGTTAAATCCACTTGTCCTGTCTTGCATCATGTCTAGGATGGGACTCCTGAGTACCACGATCAGGAGTGCCTATTAAAAATGGATTAAGGTTAATAACTAGAATAACACAGTAGTCATGAAGAGATGACACAGCTACAGGCAATCCCGTTACCTGGGCGCTCTTGGGATCTGTAGCCTGCCGTCGAGTAGGGCACATTTCCAGCGCACCGTCGAGTGTTGCACCCTCTAAGTCACCTAAGGGTACATTTGTCTCCTGGACGATGTACCCACCTGAATTCAACCCTAATTCTTTCGTCCTGGGTAGCCTGGATGGTCTGCAGGGCTTGTGGCTGTGGAACAATCTCACTGCATCTTGTTAGTAATTAGGCCTATGATAATCCTAGTTAGTTAAAGTAGTAAGCCGTAGGATCTGCTTGGCCGTGATTGATTGAATGAGGTATAACCAGTCTAGCCATGTCTTGATCTAGTGCAAGAATGTTTCCTGTCTTGATTTTCTTACATTACTTATCTTGCCGATAAATGGTGGAAAACCAAGTTCTGTTCAGATGAAGGGTTACAACCCCGGTCCTTGTTTGATTTACGGGTTGTAACCTGGCTATCGGAATAGTTCCATGGTAATCTCGTCGTATATCATCCTGACATGTTTTTATTAGTTTTAATTTTAATATTAGATTTTCTTGTGCCGATTGCTGGCTTTTGTTCTTATTTCGTGGCCTCCTTGTGGCACTTGCTCTTTCTGGGGTTGACCCAGCTGGTTTTGTGTGGCCAGATTTTGGAGCAGCTCCCGAGGATCTACCAAGCTTCCAGCCCAATGGTGAACACTAGACGGAATCCGGGCCAAGAGTGGGTTTTTTATTTTGTTTCGCTCACTCTATTGTAAAAATTATTCTTTTGAGGCGTTTAGCCGACGAGCACCTGTTAGCTCGATGCACTTTTACTTACTGTCTGCCTACGGGCTGTAAACATGATTGACAAATCCTAGGGTTGATCATGTATGACTAAACTCTTGCTAGTCCTAACATTTTGTAACGACTAGCTTCATGATCAGCTGAATATGTAATATTTGGGACGCCTTATTATTGTATATTTAATGATCATACATCTTGCGACTTTACTTACTTGTGGTGATTGAGACACTAGGCTTGTTCATGACCATAAGAGACTGTTGGCTTGTAGAAAACCCTCACATATCTAGACAGCCGTGACCGTATATCGAGGTGGGTTCTATTTCAATATACGTAGCTGGCTATGTCTGCCCCCGCTCTCCAGTATTCTGGTTCTGGGGCGTGACACTGCATCACCATACGACACTATGCGACAGGCTGCACTATGCGGCACTATTCATCGTCCCTGCCAGATTCAGGACAGATGAACTAAAAAATGTTCAAATCTTATTTTGGCCATAACTTCCTCAAAATAAGTCAAAATCTAACTTTTCAAAGGTCCATTTTGAGTAAAATCGAATTCTCTACAACATAGAAGAATCAAAACTTGAAAATAATAAAGTTTGGTAGATCAAAACCCAAGAAAACCGAAAAAAAAACTACAAACTTAGATCTACAAAAATCTATCCGTCCAAACCGAAAACTCTAAGTCCTAAAGATGCTTAGAATCATGTAGAGAAGAAGATTGAACAATAAAATGGAAGATCCATCATGAAGCAAGTTGCACTTGCCTAAGACTTGGTAGGTGGAAGGAGTAAATGAAGAAGAAGTAAATGTAGAAATGAATGAGAAGAGAGAGAGGAGTTGGGTTATATATCAACCCTCTCTATCTCAAACCAAACTAAGCCTAGCCAAACCAAGTCAAATTGAACCAAACCAATCAAATAAACCAAGTCAAGATTAAACCAAGACTAGGCTAAGCAAAACAAGTCTAACTACGGTCTACCTGATAAATACTAAAAATCTCGTATACGCATACGAAAATACGTATAACGGGAAACGGGAGTGACAAATCTACCCACCTTGAAAGAATTCCGTCCTTGAAATTTAATCAAGAGGCTAGAGATGTTGGGGCAAGCTATATTAATCATAAGCAAGCTACGACTAGCAGTCAATCAAGCAATCATTCATACAAGCAAGGAATTAAAAGCATAAGGCATAAGGAAGACATTATACCTTATGAGTCAAACAGGTATGGATATTATGAGCGAATATCATCCTCACGCTCCCACGTTGACTCACCCAAAGAGTGGTGATCCCAAGCAATACGGACTAAACTAATAGTCTTGTTCTTGAGTACCTTCTCTCTTCGGTCCAATATGGATACGGGTCTTTCCACATACGAAAGGTTGATACCAACAACCAATTCCGAATGATCAAGGACATGACTCGGATCCGGGATATATCATCGTAATTGTGATATATGGAAGACATCATGCACCTCACGTAACGACGGCGGAAGAGCGAGACGATAGGACACATTACCTACTCGCTCTAGAATATCGAACGGCCCTATGTACCTAGGACTAAGCTTTCTCCGCATGCCGAATCGAATGACGCTACGGGTAGGCGAGATCCTAAGGAACACGTGGTCGCCGACTGAAAACTCAAGGGGACGCCGATGAGAATCGGCCCAATGGCGCTGTCGATCTTGGGCAACTCGAAGATGATCTCTGACTTGTCTGACCACCTCGATTGTCTGCGTAACCATCTCTGGACCAAGCATTTGTCTCTCGTCGACATCATCCTAAGCTAAAGGTGATATGCACTTCCTGCCATACAGTGCTTCAAAGGGTGCCATCTGGAGACTGGCCTAAAATTGTTGTTATAGGAGAACTCCACGAGATGCAGGTGATCTTCCCACGAACCACCGAAGTCGAGTGTACATAACCGCAACATATCTTCAAGAGTCTGGATCGTGCGTTCTGACTGACCATCTGTCTGCGGATGATAAGCTGAACTGAACTTGTGACGAGTCCCCAAGCTCTCTTGAAGACTCCGCCAAAAGTGTGATGTGAATCTTGAATCTCTGTCTGATATGATACTAATTGGCACTCCATGTAATCTGATAATCTGCCTGAGGTACATCTCTGCAAGCTGATCCGTCGACTCGCCAATTCTGAAAGGGATAAAATGAGCTACCTTGGTGAGTCTGTCAACTATAACCCATATAGTATCTCTTCCAGCTGGGGATTTAGGTAACCCAGTCACAAAATCCATGGTAATGTGCTCCTATTTCCATTTTGGGATCGGTAAAGGTTGAAGAAGTCCAGCTGGTCTCTGATGTTCAGCCTTAACTTGTTGGCAAACTAAACAACGAGAGACAAACTAGGCTATCTTCCTCTTCATGCCATTCCACCAAATATGCTGACGGATATCTCGGTACATCTTCGTACCACCGGGATAAATTGAATACTGAGAACTGTGAGCCTCTGCCATGATCTCATGTCTGATATCACCACTGGGTACACAAAGATGTCTCCCATGTCGAAGAGTACCATGTTTGTGAATACTTAACTCTGCTTTCCGTCCTGCTTTACACTTTGCTCTGAGCCGCTGAAGCTTAGAATCTGCTGATTGTGCCACCTTGATCCTCTCAACTATGCTGGACTGAACTTGCATGCTGGCCATCAATGTCACATTAGTAGGGAGAACTATCTCAATACCCATCTTCTGAAGATCTGCTAATAACTTTGGCTGTGTTGTTAGAAAATAAACTCCAGCTCTTTTGCTTAATGCATCTGCTACTACGTTGGCCTTCCCAGGATGATACTGCAGGTTGATGTCGTAGTCCACGAGTAGCTCTAGCCATCTCCTCTGACGCATATTAAGATCCTTCTGGGTAAACACATACTTCGGACTCTTGTGGTCGGTGAAAATCTTCACCCGATCTCCATATAAATAATGCCTCCAAAGCTTCAATGGAAAAACTACTGCTGCTAATTCCAAGTCATGGGTAGGATAATTCCTCTAATGGTCACAAAGCTGACGTGACGCATAAGCGACTACCTTACCATGCTGCATCAAGACGCATCCCCATCCTCTGCCGGAGGCATCACAATAGACTGAAAATCCTCCAGTCCCATCTGGAAGCGTGAAAATGGGGGCCGTCATCAATCTCTGCTTCAACTTCTCAAATAAACTCTGACACTATGTTGTCCAAGCAAACTGCACATCCTTGCGGGTTAACTGCGTCAATGGTGTTGAAATCCGAGCGAAGTCTGATACAAACCGCCGGTAATAGCCAGCCAATCCTAGCAAACTCCAAACTTCTGCGACGGTACTGGAAACTGGCCATGACTCTATAGCCACTATCTTCTGGGGGTCCACTTCTACTCCACCTCTGGTGATGATGTGACCTAAGTATGAAATACGATCAAGCCAAAATTTGTACTTACTGAACTTTGCGTACAACTGGTGCTCCCTGAGAATCTGAAGAACTACACGAAGATGCTGCTCATGCTCTGCCTCACTCTTGCTATAGACTAAGATGTCGTCTATAAACACTATCACAAACTGATCCAAATAAGGCATGAAGATACGATTCATGAGGTCCATGAATACGGCTGGCGCATTGGTCGCTCCAAATGGCATAACAAGGAACTTCTAATGTCCATATCTGGATCTGAATGCTGTCTTCGGGATGTCTTGCTCTCTTACTCTAATCTGATGGTACCCTGACCGCAAGTCAATCTTCAAGAATACTGCCGCTCCTCTAAGTTGATTAAATAAATCATCTATCCTTGGTAGAGGATATCTGTTCTTGACTGTTATAGAGTTCAAGGTATGATAATCAACACATAATCTTGATGTACCATCCTTCTTTTTCACAAGAAGTATCGGGGCTCTCCAAGGTGATCCACTAGCACGAATGAATCCCTTGGTTCTGAGTTTTTCAATTATCTTGTACAAGATCTCTAACTCTGAAGGTGCCATCCTGTAGACTCCCCCTGACACTGGTGTCGTCCCTGGAAGTAAATCAATGGTGAACTCTATCTCTCTCTCTCTGGAGGCATGCCTGGAAGCTCTTTGGGGAACACGTCTGGGAACTCTTCAACGACTCTGGGAAATTGATCTGCCACTGCTACTGCCATCCGCAATATTGGGGGAGAAGGTTCTACTTCGCCCCTGGAAAATGAAAACTCCGGTTCGCCGGGAATACCAAAAATAATCCTGCCAATATGGCAGTCTATTCTTGCGTATTGCTCCTTCAACCAATCCATTCCTAGGACCATATCATAATCGACCATCAGAAATCTACTCCCACAAGACCATTACCAGTAAGTATATTGAGCCTTACTGATAATGACTCGGGCTCCAGTCCTATCCGTGTTGCGAATCGTGCAGACATAAATGAATGCGATGTACCTGAATCAAATAATACTGATGCTGGAAAAGAGTTGACGAGAATGGTACCTGCCACCACCTTACCTGAAGCTAACTCTTCCTCTACGGTCAAAGCCATAGCCTGACCTTGCCCTCTGGGTGCTGGTCCCCTCTGCTGGTGACCTCTTTGTCTGTTCTGATTCTGAGCTCGGGCAAACTGTTGAGCCTGAGACGACAATGGCCTCAAAGGCTGGTACTGCTACTGCACTGGTGCTGGACCCCTAACCAATGGACTGGTTAGGTTTGATGACGATGAACTGGCTCTATTCGGACAAGACCCTATCTTGTGATCCGGTGCCCCACAAGCCAAGCACAATCCCTGTGCTCTGCGATACTCTGATACTACATGTCTTGGCTTCCCACAATGAGTGTAGCCTATTGCAGAAGACTGCTTCTGCTTCTGTTGCTGAGGATATGCCGGCATCGAGTGCTGAACCGACGAAACTGTGGTCGCCCTCCTAGGAGCTCTAATAGTCAAAGCCCTAGCTGCAGGGGCTGGTGCTGAAGACTGGGACATCTGCCCATGAGACCTCTTCTGTCCTCCGCTTCTATCTACAATCCTCAGCGAAGTATACTCGTGCCTTTTCGCCGCTCGCAAGACGGTATCAAACGTCTGGTGCTCAAACTGCTCCACTGATATGATAATCTCTAGGTGGAGCCCCTGCTGGAATTGTTGGGCTCGATCCAATTCGGTTGCCACCAAGGTAGGAGCAAACCGACTGAGTCTAGAAAACTCGACCGCATATCCATCGATCGTCCTGCCCATCTGCTTAAGATTGGTGAATCTCGTCTGCAGATTATACCTAGCTACTGCGTCGAAGTACTTGGTCTGGAACTTGTTGAATACCGCCCATGAGACAGGCTTTGGTAATCCAACTGCTAGCATCACCCACCAGCTGCAGGCTAAGTCCAATAACTGTAGGCGCACAACGGCCACCTTCTCTTCCTCAGGAATCCTAGCTGCTCCCAGGATAACCTCTGTGTCATGAAGCCATGCATCAGCAGTGATAGCATCTTCAGTGCTGTCAAAGAAAGGAGGGTTCAAACGCTTGAAGCTGTTGGCCGCGTTGTTCCCTTGGTAACCAACTCTGCCTATGGCATCTTGTACTGTCTGGTGCAGGGCATCGCCCTGACGATCTTGAGATGCAAGCAATTCCCTGATGAGACCCACCAGGGTTCCATTGTCAGGCTCTACAGGCTGGACTGGCTGAATTAGGGGCTCTGGATCCCCGGAATGCATGACTCGGAAGGCCGCTCCAGAGTGCTGGGCTTGGTCTCCAGGTTGCTGCTGGTCCACTGGAGGTGCTCCGCCTTGCTGATCGGTAGGACCAGGAACAAAGCCGCTGAAGAAACGAAATGGGGAACAATAAGGAAGGACCATGATAGATCGAGGATATAAACATGTGATCAGGTCAAGATTTAGGAAAGATTAGAAGACACGAGTAGAGATCAAGGGCGAGTGCTGATTGAGACATTTATTCAGTGAAACCCTCACATATCTTGATTTATAAGACCTGCATGGGCCACCACTTAAACCGTGTCACGCCCCAAAACCAAAATACTGGAGAGAGGGGGACAGACACAGCCAGCTACGTACATTGAAGTGAATCCCACCTCGCAATACGGTCACGGCTGTCTAGATGCATGAGGGTTTACTACAAGCCAACAGTCACTTATGGTTAAGAACAAGCCTAGTGTCTCAATCTCAAGCAAGCAAGTAATATAACAAGATGGTAGATCGCCAGACATACAAAGTAAGGCATCCCAAACATTACATATTCAGATGATCATGAAGCTAGTCGTACAAAATGCAAAGACTAGCAAGAGTTTATGTCATACATGATCAACCCTAGGATTTGTGAATCATGTTACAGCCCTTAGGCAGACAGAAATATAAATTTAACACGAGCTAACACTTGCTCGGCGGCTAAACGTCTCAAAAAAATAATTTACAATAGAGTGGGAGAGCAAAATAAAACCCACTCGTTGCCAGGATTGTGTCTAGTGTGCACCATCTGGCTGGAAGACTGGAAGATCCTCGGGTGCTACTTCGAAATCTGGCCATACAAAACCAGCTGGATCAGACCCTAGAAAGAGCTAGTGCCACAAGGGAGGCTTCACTTAAGAACTAAAACCAGCATATTAGCACATGAGACATAAAAGATAATAAAAGACATGAGTTAAAGAATTTAGGATGATAAACGATAAGGTAACTAAGGAACTATTTCGGTAACCAAGTTACAACCCGTAAACTAGACAAGGACCGGGGTTGTAACCCTTCACCTGAACAGAAAGTCCCTGATCGATTATCGATAAGGCAAAGCATAACAGTAAATGCACTGAAGTAACCATGTACTGGCACTGTCTAGACAAGACTAGACTGGACTCCATCCATCAATCACGGCCAAGCAATGAGTACGGCTTGATACCTTAACTAACTAGGGTTATCACAAGCCTAGTTACTAGCAAGATGCATTGAGATGTTCCAACAGCCACAAGCCCTGCAGACTTAATCCAGGTTATCCGGTCACAAGTTAAGAGAGTTGGATTAGGTGACTTGGGGGTGCAACACATAACAGTGTGCTGGAAATGTGCCATACTCGATGGCAGGCTAAAAGTTCAGTTAAAGCGCCCAGATAACGGGACTGCCTGTAGCTGGAAAATCTCTTCATGAACTACTTGATCAATCTAGTCAATATCCTAGTCAGATTCAGTATAAATCCCTGACCGTGGTAACCAGAAATTCATATCGTAGACATGATGCAAGATGAGACATGTAGCTTATACAAGCACAAACACCCACGGTATCATGACAAGAGTTATTTATAAGATGTTGCCATATAACTACAAGAAAAAGCATATTTTACGGCAACGTCTTATGGCAACATAAGATGTTGCCATATAACATAGTCATAATACGGCAATATTATTATTGCCTTAATACACAAGTTTGTTTATGGCAACAAATAATGTTGCCTATAATTGTCACACTTTATATGGCAATAAGGACACATGCCATGTTTAATGGAAACGTTTATGGCAACAATAATGCGTGCCATATTTGATCGCAGTATATTATGACAAGCTGGATTTGTGACATAATATATTACAATCAAATGTGGCAATATTTTACATTGCCATAAAATAATTAGTTTATGGAAAAAAAATTGCCCCAAAATATGTAATATATTTTTCCTCCATCAACAAAATAAATATGGCAATATTTTATTTATTTACTTATGGAAACTTTTTTGTGGTTTAATGAGAATAAAAAAATTCGTGTCTATACATAAGACCGGCGGGAACATAAAAAGTTGAAATATTTTCCCTCCTTTATTATTTTGCCAAATCCTAATTCCTATTCTCTCTCAATCTAGGTCTCTCTTTAAACTTTGGTCTCTTTACCCCTTCAACCTAGATCTCTCTTCCCCTTCTTCAACCTAGGTATTTCTTTAACCTCTAGTTCTATTTTGTTATTTTTTTTGTTTCTTTCATTTGTGGATTTCTTTTGGGAACGAGAAGTTTTGGATTTAGGGTTCTAAGTGCCTCTAGCATAAGGTCTCTGCTGCCATCGAGTCCGAGTGATCGACGACTAATCGGTATGGATAATTATTTAAAATGTTGCTTTATTTTGTGTTCTAATTTTTGGTTAATAAATGCGTTTGATCAAATTGTAAAATTTTTCTCCAACTAAATTACTCCGGAACACATGATGAAATTTTTCTCCTTAGTTTTCTACATTACTCATGGACCCTGAACCTTCAAATCTTCTATTATCACTTCTTCTAAAAAGATTTAGAGGAAATAAGATTTGATAAATTTTTTGATAATGAGTTTGTAAATATTTTTCTAAATATTAATTAGGTTTGTTTTTGACTTTATACTATTGAATATTTTACCATATATTCATGAAGATAAAATAATTTTTTTTCTTTGTTTAGGATTCGATTCACTAGAATCAGAATATTCTTTTAATTATCTATGGAAGGTTAAGATTTTTTTTACAGCCATATATGAAAGGTTGAGAACCATATATGCATATAATATTCTTTTAATTATCTATGGAAGATTTTTTTAAAGACATCTTTGGAAGGTTGAGAACCATATATCCATAGAATATTATTTTAATTATCTATGAAAGATTTTTTTTACAGCCACATGTGGAAGGTTGAGAACCATATATGCATGTAATATTATTTTAATTATCTATGAAAGATTGTTTTAGAACCATCTATGGAAGGTTGAGAAGCATATATGCACATAATATTCTTTTAATTAATCTATGGAAGATTTTTTTTACAACCATCTATGGAAGGTTGAGAACCATATATGCATGCATGAGAATAAACTTGAAAAATATTTATAATGATGAAATTGCATATATTTCACAAACATATTTTTATAAATGTGAGGTTGTTATTGCAAATAGAACAGTTTTAGGCCAATGAATTAGTTTGGTTGTAAATAGATTATTTTCATTAGTTTTTATCCTTAAAATAAAATATTTATACAAGTTTCATCTGTTGTAACCATTCATATAAAACAAATGAAACATAGAAATTTGCACTACCTTAAAATATAATTTTTTTTATTAACATTTTTTGGTCTATAGGCTAATTTTATTGTTTATCCATACCAGGGTATATAAAGATTGTATAGCTGTGAATTGGCGCACCACAACTGTCAAAGAAATCTTTGCAGACATGTTATATATATGGAGGGAACAAGGAGGCAACAAATTTAAGTTTAAGTTGGGGGTGTCAAGTACCTATTTGAATTTTGAACCTCATATGAAAGAGGAATTGTGCCTCATAATGTTGGATATGATAAGTATGAATTTCTGGCGTAGTTGGTTTTATGTAATATTAATGATGTAGTACTGAATCTACCATATTTAATTAGAAGTTATTTTTTATTTGAAGTGTACAAATTGAATTATTATCTATATTTAATATTTGGTTAATGATCTACTTAAATTTTGGCAATTGAATTTAGTTGATATTTCAAATATTGGTATCTATTAATTGTCACATTTTGTCGATCATGGCAATAAATAGTAAAAATTAATTTTTCAAATATGGAATCTGGCAGTTGCCTTACGTTCTCAAACATGACAATAAAGACATACCTAACGAAGAATTGCCATATGGGATTGCAATATATGGCAATATATAATGCCATATAATACTAGTAGTTTACGACAACAAAATATTGCCATTAAAATAAATACAATATTTTGCAACATAATCTTGCCATTTATGGACTGATGATATATGACAATAATATATTGCCATATATTGTTCGAAATTACGACAACTAAATATTGACATTAATAATCATCTTTAAAGGCAACAAAAAGATTTCTTATATGGCAACAATTAATTGCCGTAAATTAGTTCCCTTATACGGCAATAATTGGAAGATGTCGTAAATAAGCAATACTGACACAACCTTTTACGGCACGCTATGGCAACTTCAAATTGTTGCCATATTTGTGTTTTTGTGGCAATAATTTCATTATTAACGGCATTTTAAGGTTGCCGTATAATGGATTATTTCTAGTAGTTAGCAAGTCAAGGTAGCTGTCACAACATCATATCAAGATTATCATATTAGGTTTACTTATCAAGAGTGCGCCACGATGGGCCACTATCATGTCATGTTACTTGTCAAGAGTGCACCACGACGGGTCACTATCAAGAATCATTATGTCAAGTTACTTGTTACTTATTAAGAGTGCGCCTTAACGGGCCACTATCGTGTCATATCCTCACATTATCATGAATGAGAGAAACTTGCATAAAAATAGCTAGTAACATATTTTTGAAGCTAAAAAAAAGATCTACAACTTTCATGTTGGGAGTTGGAAGAAATTCTGGCCACAATTCAGCCAAATAGGACATAAAATAGCCAAAAACAGCCAAAATAAGCACTATGCGGCCTTCTGCGGCACTATACGGCCTCCTGCGGCACTATGCGGCCTTATGCGGCATGCAGCCTTCTGCAGCACTATGCAACCTCCTGCGGCACTATGCGACAGGCTGCACTATGCGGCAGGTTGTATCACCATGCGGCACTATGCGGCAGGCTACACTATGCGGTAGGCTGCATCACCATGCGACACTATGCGGCAGGTTGCACTATGCGGCAGGCTGCATCACCATACGGCACTATACGGCAGGCTGCACTATACGGCAGGCTGAATCACCATACGGCACTATGCGGCAAGCTGCACTATGCGACAGGCTGCACTATGCGGCACTATTCATCGTCCCTGCCAAATTCAGGACAGATGAACTAAGAAATGTTCAAATCTTATTTTGGCCATAACTTCTTCAAAACAAATCAAAATCTAACTTTTCAAAGGTCCATTTTGAGTAAAATCAAATTCTCTATAACATAAAATAATCAAAACTTGAAAATAATGAAGTTTGGTAGATCAAAACCCAAGAAAACAGAAAAAAGATACAAACTTAGATCTACAAAAATCTATCCGTCCAAACCGAAAACTCCAAGTCCTAAAGATGCTTAGAATCATGTAGAGAAGAAGATAGAACAATAAAATGGAAGATCCATCATGAAGTAAGTTGCACTTGTCTAAGACTTAGTAGGTGGGAGGAGTAAATGAAGAAGATGAAGACGTAAATGTAGAAATGAATGAGGAGAGAGAGATAAGGAGTTGGGTTATATATCAATCCTCTCCATCTCAAACCAAACTAAGCCAAGCCAAACCAAGTCAAATTGAACCAAACTAATCAAATAAACCAAGTTAAGATTAAACCAAGACTAGGCTAAGCAAAATAAGTCTAACTATGATCCACCTGATAAATACCAGAAATCTCGTATATGCATACGAAAATACGTATAACGGGAAACGGGAGTGACACAAACAGCTTTAAAAATAGTCTCACAAGATCGGAGTCCAACCTTCGCAAAATAGAAAGAAAAGAGATGCAAAAATATCTACTAATGTCTCAATAAATGAATAATCTAAAAATCAGTAGGAGATGTCTCGTCATCAATATAGGATAGATCCAGTACCGCTTCGTACTCCTGGAGAAACTCGTCTAACCCTGGAGAGATAACCAGGTCCTCAGCGGGACGTAACAAGATACAAGAAAACACCATGCCATCTAAACTGTGATATATAATATAAAAGAAAGGGGATGCATGAAATAGGGTTCCTGACCATTCTACTGTGAATATGCAATTGAGAAACAATCCTTCGACGCCTGAGCCCTGGCTGAATATAGGATCCGGTGTAGTCCCCTTTTGGGCACCAGTGACCAAGCGCATAACGTTCAAGAACGTCAGTGGCCAACCTGAGAGGATAATCATACCCGTATCTCCAGCGGAACTTCCGGGTTACAAGAAAAGTGTAATCGAAGCCCATACGTCAGGTATTGTTATTCCCACCCAATGTCTAGTATCGTCATCTCCATGACCAATAAGAACCTCTAGTAACTGCCAAGTCTTCTATATACAACTCTACTGGCAGTTATTTCTATTCGTCGCACGCTCCATATATATTGGTGGCCAGCCGACTACACAGGTACATGTTCTATATGTGACTCACAACACGTGATAAAGCAAGTGTCAAGGTCGTATGAGATATACCAATACCTCATCAATAATGGATGGTCACTAGACTAAGTCAATACAAGAGAAATAAATAAAAGCAAGAAAACAACCGATAGAGTCGCTTGCACCCAAGTGTGACTTGGACGCACCTTTTATAATAACAAATAAAAAATGTTGAAAATAAAAACTAAAAATAAGAATATGTACAGAGTAAGGTGGTACGGTATCTTTTCTGGTGGTGCGAAGATGGCAAGTCCAAGAATCATAATATCAGCAAAAAAAATGTCACAATCTCCAAACAACTCCGAATGCTGAAACAAACACCAAGAACGTACTCCGAATAAGTGATATACCTAGGAAACATCTGTCCAAAATTCTAATTCTGGAATAAGGGCAAAATCGTAATTTTCGATCAAAATGATGTCCGCAGTTGGACCCATTTTGCACCAAAACGTGTGCCAATGTCTACGGTCTCTAAAGTCATCAAACTATATGTTTACGGATCAGGTTTGAAGAGACGAAACCCACGGTATGTCCAATTTTGGATTCCGATGAGCCGTGCACAAAATCGCCCGTTAGGTCGGGTTGCGGGCTCGCCAAAAAGGCATTTTGATCAACCTTCTCAGAATCGGACCAAACTTGGCATAGTGGACCAGAGAAATGATACGGTCCTGCTGGCGCAAGTTTTGCTTCAATCCGACGAACGTGCACGAAGTTATAGCCAAGTTTGCAAAAGGTTGATATGAGGGTACCTCGACGGATACGTACTAATTTCGTCGCGCACGCACAACAAAATCGAGTTCCGTCAGTTCCCACACGTCAGCAACATCCATACGAGCCTTTCGATGCGTATATTGTGCGACCACATTGCCCGGTTTGTCGGGACGCACGCCGTATCGGGGGTTCTCTAAAGTTTTTTACTATTTTTAAACACGGTTTTTTCTGATTTTTTAAACTAATTTATCCTGATCATGAAAATAGATTAATTAGAAATAATTATTGGGTTTCATATATGGTTATGTTGTCTGTAATCGTGCTCAATTAGTTTTTTTGAAACAGACAGTGGTTGGCTGCAATCGACCTTCCAAGTCGGGGTTTTAGGAAAGCTTACAGTTCGATTTTAGCACAGATTTGGGCCGACTTCGCCTCGATTTTTCGAGCACGTCAGAGGGTCGTTTCAAAATCCATCTAAAGGATCTTGAAGAGGGTCATACAAGGTCTCTATATCTGTTTACGAATCATAAATCGATCGAGTAGAATTGAAGGAAAATTAGTGAGAAGGAGAGTACCTGTCGGTGTACTCGAACAGAGGTGGGTCGGGTTGATGTCGGTTCCGTGGGTCTTCCTGATGTCACACGACGACGCTGGTGGTTGCAGGCGGTCAGGGGTGTTCTCCAAAAGGTGGAGGAGCTCGGGGATGAAGGGTTTAGGCTAAGGTGAAGATTTGAGGAGTTTTCTATTGGAAGAACCCTCTTGCGACTACTCGATATATATACGCGGAGTGTTTGAATCCGAGTAGGTTTTTGATGGATTCGAAGGTGGGTTTGGATTAGGACTGGTAGAATTGATGTGAATCATCTCTTAGATTTGTTAGGATCTAGATTTGAATTGATCTTGGTGGATATCAATTTCTTATGAGTTTTGATCTCGGAAAACTGCGTTAGCTGTGCGCAAGGCTTAAGCCTTTCTCCTCGCGGGAAAAGGCTGGGAGGGGGTTTCGGCCAATTAGTTGCTACTGTTCATTAGGAACAGTAGCATCTGATTTATCTCTTTTTTTTTAAACAAACACTTATATATTTATATTTAGTTTATATATATATATATATATTATATATATATATATATATATATATATATATATATATATATATATATATATATATATATATATATATAATTATATATACACACTCATATATAAGCACTTATATATAAATAGATATAAAATTTAATACCACAAATATATATATATAAATTAATAAAAATCTCTAATACCATAAATATAGAAAAATAATCCTAAGAATTTCTAAACATATTTACTCAGGATAAATAATATATTACTACTAGGTATTATTAGCAGTGCATATATATATCATATAATATGCACTACCATATCTCATAATCATATAAATTTCTCTAAAATACTATAAACTATATAATAAATCAATAATTAACATATAAAATATAAGGGAGTTACAAAAACTCATCTTTCGGGCAAGTCGAGTTGAGGTTTCGAAAGTCAATGCAGACTCGGATCTTCTCGTTCTTCTTTGTGTCGGGGACGACGTTGGCTACCCACTTTGGATGTTGCTCTTCGCGAATAAACCCACTGGCCAAGAGTTTATCTACTTCTTTGTCAATAGCGTCCATAATGTTGGGATGAAAGCGTCGTTGTTGCTGCTTAACGGGCTAGCGCCAGGGAAGATATTAAGCTTGTGCACTGCGATTTGTGGGTCAAGCTCCGGCATGTCTTCGTAACTCCAGACGAAGACGTCGATGTATTCTTTGACCAGTTGGACCAAAGATTCTCGGTCTTTTCCTGCCAAGCTCTTCCTGATAAAAATAGGTTTGGATGAAGATCCATCCCCGAGGTCGATCTGGTCGTCTTCGTCTTCGGTAGGGGGTTCTCATAATTCAAAGCGAGATTCCCATTGTACGCCTAGGCGTTGAGCCCAGGGTTCTTCTTTGAAGAACTCTAGTTTGATTGTCGTCTTCATCTTCTGAAGGATGCACAAACGTCATATTGGATGACAATACCTTCCTGTAGATTGAGCCGACGCTGGTATCGGAGTTCCAAGTTTAAGCCTCAGACGAGTGAGAGTGTGCGACGTCTTTTGCTTCTGAACTTTCTGGGGTTGTTAGGGATGTGATGTAGCCACCCCCCATCGAGTACGGTGATAATAGTCTTGTGGCTTCCCTTTCGGAACATGGATTCATAAGGGAAGACGTCGGCCCTTACCATAGTTTAGACCCTAGCCGCTTTTCAGGTTGTAGCCCATATTTTGGATGAGATACTTGGCTCGATCATTGTACCGGTAAATTTATATCCTGCCGGTGATGGGTTCTGGCTCTGTCGGTGGAAGGTCTTGGTGACGCTCGACTTTGCCGAAGATGATAGGTTTCTCGTCCTAGTTCTGAGACGGGACTATATAACAGACTCCTTGGTACAGGACGACTCAATTTACATGATTAACAGTCGTTATTTGTGTTCATAACGATTGTAGAGCATTATCTAGAGTATATATGAAATTCTAATATGGAAGACTAGAATAATTGAAAGACGCCCTTTTTTTGATAAAATAAGGGATCTTATCCTGAGGGATTACATCATCAAGGGACGGTGCATCCACATTGGCGGATATGTACTCTTCCAGCTCTTCGTCAGTGAGTACTGGAGCAGCCTGAGGTGGTTCGGGAGAACCTATTGGGAGCTTGGCCTTTGTCGGCTCTCGTGCAGATAGAGATACGTGGGCCTTCTCTTGAAGCTTAAGAGGGGCTGAAGACTGAGGAGGTCTGCCTTTAAGCCGCACCTTCAGAGGTGCCTCAGTTGGTATAACGTCCCAGCCCCAATATACGTAGGACTAAGTACGTAGACATGCCACCTGTATACATACGAAGTACATGGGCCTTGTATGTATACATAAGCTGTAAAATACAGCAAACTACAACTAAATAATCTCATCCACAAAATAAAAGAATAAAAGATAGCATATAATGAATTGTCTGGGTATAATATGTTGGGTGGAGACACATCCACTATCAACCAAATAAAAAGGAAGAAGTACATGATATATAAAAGGCTAAGTGGAATTAGCAAGGAGGAACCAAGTCACGTCATCTTCGAATAAATAGAGAAGACCACGATCCCGGCTAAGATACCTGTGGAAGACATGAACACACACCTGGGGAATAACCAGGTCCTCAGACGGACGTAGCAAGATACAGGAAGAACAAGCTAATATGAACTGTCAAAATAATAAAATAATATATAAAAGACTATCCTAGACACAAATATGTAAAGGAGATTCTAACCGCCTAATGTGCAATTTAGAGGACAACTTTCATGCGTATGGGTGAGATTTTAGGCTATGTGTACGTAACTGGCATCTAGTGATCCGTATCCATCCGTAACGTCCAAAACATAAGAGGGCATCTGCAAATAAATCGCCGTAGTTCCATCCGGAGACTGTGGTTTACCTGTTTGGATTCCCATACGCACTAGCGACTGTCCTCCCCCAATATTTCCTACATTGACCAAGTCATGTCCATGACCCGCCCAGTTTTGTAACTGCTCGAGTCTCTATACCTTAATCGTAGCAGTTACGATCTATCCGTCACACGACAATAAAGATGGCCAGTCCATAAGTTATGCCCCTAACAAAATGTCTCAAACCGTGTAGTGTAGGTGTCATGGCCAACGGAGATATAAGAATATCCCACAATAGAAGGGTAGTCCACTATAACTAAGTCGACATGCAACAAATAAAAATAAAACAAGAAACGACTGATAAAGTCGCTTGCACCCAAGTATGGCTTGGACGCGCAGTTTATAACAATTAAAATAACAAATATGAAACAAAGTAAATAATGCAAAAAAATAAATAATATGACAGTTAATTAGCAAGGTATACTTGCCTGGGTCCTGAGGACTGTGGTGGCGAAGATCAGACAGGAAAGTAGGTGGAACAACGGCTGCTGAGGAACTAAGGTCCAAACAAACATCTCCGGATGCTGAAAATAGTCTATTATCTAATTATAATTAATACTATACCTATTAGATTTATTTAATAAATTCTATAATTAGGATATGGTAGAGGTTTTCGTATTAGCTTTCCGAAAAACAAAATGGATCGCATTTTCATTTCCGGAAACTCCCGAAATCGCAAAAATACTGAAACACGTTTATTTTTCGGACATCTAATACTCAAATAGTTTTACAGAAATCTACAGAACGAATTTTGTCTATTAAAATATGTTTTTGGAAACCTTACCTCGATATGCTTCTTTTAAAAAAAAACTGGAGGCGAAACGGAGTTCGGAGCTAGGAGATATCGTCGTTCCAAGTTGCTCTTGCTACTAAAAAGCGGGGCTGAATTCTAATGCCGAATTTTAGAGTTTCTATTAGACTAAAAATAATTTCGAATTATGGCTGATAGAAGGGGGATGTATTGGGTTTATATAGGTTTTATTTTAGATTTATCTCTTAATTAGATAGGATTTGATTTAAATAAATTAGAGTTTGATTTATTAGGATAGGATATAGATAGAGATGTTTTCCTAGTAGAAGTAGGATTAGTATTTATTTAAACTATTGTTTATATTTATCTAAATTATTTATAACATTATTTAAAATTACTATAGATAATAAATAGAGTTAATCTTTATTTAAACAATCTTCATCTAATCTCATTTATACAAGCTGAAATATTTAATACTAATTTGACATTTATTCTATATTATGTAAATAGAGTACAATATAAGTAACATGTAAAAAGTAATAAATTTATGAAATAAATCCTACAATTTTGAGAAAAATTGTATAATATAGTTTAGATCCTTAATGTAATAGAAAAATAGCTTTAAATATTTTTATACTAAATTCACTAATGAGTACTATACTAAATATATGTAAAATAATACAAATTATATAATAAGTCAATAAATAGTTATTTAAAAATCCAAAATTCTACAAATATTTATTTTGAAAAATTAGGGGGTTTACAAAAGTCTTATCTAGATAAGGATTAAGAAGAGTTTTAATTCCCCTTAGATTTTTTACTATTTAATTCAAATTGATTTAAAATTAACTCAATCAAATATAATCTAATGTAGATAGAGACTAAGATTTATTTAAACCCAAATAAATAATTCTATTATTAAATTTAAACCAATACATTCATATCTAAATCCAAATCCTATTTAAATATAGATAAATTACACATTTAAATTAAACTATTTAATTTAAATCAATAAATCAAATCACAATTTAATTTATCACAAATATATCCAAAATATCTTTTTATAAAAATTTATATAATAATTAATTTCAAAAATTCCAATATATATTTTAAATATTAGTAGGAAATATATTCAAAATACCCTTTAAATAATTTAGGTAAAACTAATTTCGAAAATAAACATAAATATTTACATATTTAAAATACCTTCTTGCTAAATAAATTATTATAAATAATAAAAATAAATTTTGAAAATACACATGAAATAATTTTCATGCGCTTTACACTAGTAGAATATTCACATAATCTAGTTTTTCTAAATTACCACTTATTAAAATAAGATAGCTTTTGATAAATAACTAAATAATAAGTTTTGGCAACCTCGATAGATACTTTTCACAACTTTTAATAAAAATAATTAATATATATATAATTTTGAAACCATTACCGATAATAAAATCAAAAACTATTTTTCTAAAATATGTACCTCACACATATTTGCACTCGACGAGTAAATACGAAAAAATGCAAATTTTCGCACGACGTATAATACGACTATGCGAGGTATAAATACAAAAAAAATCAGTACTAAAATATAGTAAAAATTTAGGAATTTTACATCCTACCCAACTTACAAGAATTCGTCCTCGAAATTAAGAATAAGTAGGGGGTAAGAAGGCACAAGGGGTATATTGGTAATGACAATTCGACGAGTCTTTGGGCGAGACAAGAAACAACATAAACAAGCATTAGAAATCGTGATTTAGATAATAAATCACGGACATGGCTAATAAACGTAAAAGAAAAAGATTAAGAGTTTTACGTGGATCCGTATAAATAATTTAGAGACTTAAGATATGGTTTCTTGGGAGTAGGTTGATGGCACGATTCGGAGAACGATTAGATTCACTCCTAATTGAAGTGATTAGGAAGTCGTGATAGAAGGTCGATGAAGGGACGAGTAGTTAAGACAAAGATATAGTCACATCGAGTGTTAATGGTCACAAGAGATAGGATAGCTAGAGAAAATTCAAGTACAGCGCTTTCGTCCTTCTAAATAGGTGAAGGCGAAAGCAATATAGAGTTCAAAGACGATATTATCGAATACGAATACGTGGTTCAAAGGCGGCCGAATAATTTAAAAAGAATTGTCAAGGCAATAGTGGATGAGATTCTAAGGGGGTAAGTTTAACTATATCTCAACCACGTAGGATAATAGTGTGAAAGGCGAACCAAAGTGCACTAGGTTGATCAGACCATCATGCACCGGTTCTGAGTAGACAATATGTTAGTGGGGGGCCCCAATAAAATATGTCTTTGAACAAGCTTGATAAAAAGTAAGCTTGCAAAAATTAGGCTATTTAGCAGCATTAGTCACGATGGTAAAAACATAGGCACGAGAGCGTAAGAGTGAAAGAATGTACAATTAGTTCAGCTCCTTAAGAATCTAAGTCTTGTCATGTGATTGTTCCTATACATTCATCCTACTGTCTTTTGTCTAAGGCTTGGTGGGCTAGATAAGTTAGGGTCCTATAAAGGCTATAGTCTAAGTAATCATGTTAATATGGGTCACAAGGAAAATAAATGTTAGGTCGTGAGGTGTCTACCCAACTTACAAGAGTTAAACTAGTGGTGTGATGAAACAATAGGACAAGTCTACCTAGTATGGATTACCTTTCTAACCAATATCAAGCACAAAAGAAGGATAAGAATTAACGGTAGAGGGAATCAAGCAAGATGCAAATCAAGGGATTCAAAATAGAATCGAGAAGGTCAAGTTATGGATGAGATCCTAGACTCTAATCCTATCCGCAGGCTTGCTTGGTACGGTAAAGTAACCAAACAATTTATCTTGACCTGCATGGGCCACCACAAAAATATGTAACATCCCAGTCCCAATATACGTAGGACTAAGTACGTAGACATGCCAGCTGTATACATACGAAGTATACGGGCCTTGTATGTATACATAAGCTATAAAATGCAGCAAACCACAACTAAATAATCTCATCCACAAAATAAAGGAATAAAAGATAGCATATAATGAATTGTCTTGGTATAATATGTTGGGTGGAGACACATCCACTACCAACCAAATAAAAAGGAAGAAGTATATGATATATAAAGGCTAAGTGGAAGTAGCAAGGAGGAACCAAGTCACGTCATCTTTGAATAAATGGAGAAGACCACGATCCCGGCTAAGATACATGCGGAAGACATGAACACACACCTGGGGAATAACCAGTCCTCAGACGGACGTAGCAAGATACAGGAAGAACAAGCTAATATGAACTGTCAGAATAATAAAATAATATATAAAAGACTATCCTAGACACAAATATGCAAAGGAGATTCTAACCGCCTAATTGCAATTTAGAGGACAACTTTCATGCGCATGGGTGAGATTTTAGGCTATGTGTACGTAACTGGCATCCAGTGATCCGTATCCGTCCGTAACATCCAAAACGTCAGAGGGTATCTGCAAATAAATTGCCATAGTTCCATCCGGAGAATGTGGTTTACCTGTTTGGATTTCTATACACACTAGCGACTGTCCTCCTCCAATATTTTCCACACTGACCAAGTCATGTCCATGACCCACCCAGTTTTGTAATTGATCGAGTCTCTATACCTTAATTGTAGCAGTTACGATCTATCCGTCACACGATAATAAAGATGGCCAGTCCAAAAGTCATACCCCTAACAAAATGTCTCAAACCGTATAGTGTAGGTGTCATGGCCAACGGAGATATAAGAATATCCCATAATAGAAGGGTAGTCAACTATAACTAAGTTGACATGCAACAAATAAAAATAAAACAAAAAAAAAAACGACTGATAAGTCGCTTGCACCCAAGTATGGCTTGGACGCACAGTTTATAACAATTAAAAATAACAAATATGAAACAAGTAAATAATACAAAAAAATAATAATATGGTAGTTAATTAGCAAGGTATACTTGCCTGGGTCCTGAGCACTGTGGTGGCGAAGATCAGACAGGAAAGTAGGTCAACGGCTGCTGAGGAACTAAGGTCCAAACAAACATCTCCGGATGCTGAAAATAGTCTATATCTAATTATAATTAATACTATACCTATTAGATTTATTTAATAAATTCTATAATTATGATATGGCAGAGGTTTTTGTTTTAGCTTTTCGAAAAACTAAACGGATCGCATTTTTGTTTCCGAAAACTCCCGAAATTGCAAAAATACTGAAACACATTTTTTTCGGACATCTAATACTCAATAGTTTTACAGAAATCTATAGAACGAATTTTGTCTATTAAAATATGTTTTTGGAAATCTCACCTCGATATGCTTCTTTTAAAAAAAACTAGAGGCAAAACGGAGTTCGGAGCTGGGAGATATCGTCGTTCCAAGTTGCTCTTGCTACTAAAAAGCGGGCTGAATTCTAATACCGAATTTTAGAGTTTCTATTGGACTAAAAATAATTTCGAATTATGGCTGATAGAAGGAAGATGTATTGGGTTTATAGGTTTTATTTTAGATTTATCTCTTAATTAGATAGGATTGATTTAAATAAATTGGAGTTTGATTTATTAGGATAGGATATAGATAGAGATGTTTTCCTAGTAGAAGTAGGATTAGTATTATTTAAAATATTGTTTATATTTATCTAAATTATTTAAATTATTTAAAATTACTATAGATAATAAATAGAGTTAATCTTTATTTAAATAATTTTCATCTAATCTCATTTATACAAGCTGAAATATTTAATACTAATTTGACATTTATTCTATATTATGTAAATAGAGTACAATATAAGTAACATGTAAAAAATAATAAAATTATGAAATAAATCCTAAAATTTTGAGAAAAATTGTATAATATAGTTTAGATCCTTAATGTACTAGAAAATAGCTTTATATTTTTTATACTAAATTCACTAATGAGCACTATACTAAATATATGTAAAATAATACAAATTATATAATAAGTCAATAAATAATTATTTAAAATCCAAATTCCACAAATATTTATTTTGAAAAATAAGGGGTTTACAAAAGTCTTATCTAGATAAGGATTAAGAAGAGTTTTAATTCTCCTTAGATTTTTCACTATTTAATTCAAATTGATTTAAAATTAACTCAATCAAATATAATCCAATGTAGATAGAGACTAGAATTAATTTAAACCCAAATAGATAATTCTATTATTAAATTTAAACCAATACATTCATATCTAAATCCAAATTCTATTTAAATATAGATAAATTACACATTTAAATTAAACTATTTAATTTAAATCAATAAATCAAATCACAATTTAATTTATCACAAATATCCAAAATATCTTTTTATAAAATTTATATAATAATTAATTTTGAAAATTCCAATATTATTTTAAATATTAGTTGGAAATATTTTCAAAATACCCTTTAAATAATTTAGGTAAACTAATTTCGAAAATAAACATAAACATTTACATATTTAAAATACCTTCTTGCTAAATAATTATTATAAATAAAAATAAATTTTGAAATACACATGAAATAATTTTCATACGCTTTACACTAGTAGAATATTCACATAATCTAGTTTTTCTAAATTACCACTTATTAAAATAAGATAGCCTTTTATAAATAACTAAAATAATAAGTTTTGGCAACCTCGATAGATACTTTCACAACTTTTAATAAAAATAATTAATATATATATAATTTTGAAACCATTACCGATAATAAAATCAAAAACTATTTTTCTAAAAATATGTACCTCGCACATATTCGCACTCGACGAGTAAATACGAAAAAAACGCAAATTCTCGTGCGACGATAATACGACTATGCGAGGTATCAAAAAAAAAAAACCAGTACTAAAATATAGTAGAAATTTAGGGATTTTACAGTTGGTGTTCCGATGACTGGTACCTTCCCACATAATTTTGCTACGAGAGGAGCCGACACTTGGGGAGACTTCCCCTTGAGTCGTATCTTCAAGGGGGCTTCAGTAGATGCTCCGCCTAGAGAAGTTGGTGCCCTTCCGCAAAGTTTGACCACTATAGGAGACGTTTTGAGGCGGCTTCCCCTTGAGACGCACTTTCAGGGGAGCGTCGATTGTTATCTCTGCCTCCAAGTCAGCTTCGGCTTCGACTTCATCATCGGCATCGTTGGCTTCTTCTTCGAGATGAATCGATTTGTATAGATCAGTCGGTGAAGGGCCTCAATCCCTCTGAAAGGATCGACATCAGCGAATTCTGTTCGGACTATAGCCGTTGGTGGATACGTACTTCATACATTGATGGAGAGTGGATAGTACCATCATGTATTCGTGTAGCCATGGCCGCCCTAAACAAGATGTTATAGTTGACGTCCGCATCCACAACATAGTAGGTCACTTCAGTCTGGAGATCATCGATATGACACTTCAGCCGAATCTTCTCCAGCGGCTCATTCTTGCTGGCGTTGAAGCTACTGCTTGTAGTATGGGATGTCGTTAGACGATGCATCGGGATCTACAACGTCTGGAGCAGAGTTCGGGGGATAATGCTGAGAGAAGACCCCAGGTCGATCTGCATTCGATCCACCTTGATGGCACCAACGTACCCTGTGTAATACAGTAGTCTGTTGTGCCTGTTGTTCTTGAGCAGCATATTGTTGAGTGAATGATGTTGGGGATGATCTTCCCCACACTATAGTAGTGTGGACATGCTGCTGGATCGTCCTCATGTTGCTTGACCTGACTGATGAAAGACTCAACATCCTTCAGGGCATCGCAGAGAGCCTCCCGAGTATCTTTAGACAGGCAGAGGAGCTCGAACAAGGACAGCCGAACTGGGGTACTAGAAGTTGTGCCAGTATATCGAAGTTGTGGGGTTTGGTTAACCCCGAAGCGTTGTCTCTTTGTAGAGGCCTATCGAAGCGGGCCTCCTTATGCTTCTGTTTGTCAGTTGCCAAAATTTAGGAAGGACCTTCACCTTGAGCAGCCGAGGTGGTGACGGAAGATGACACTTCGACAAGGGCTTCCTCAGGCTGAGCGATCTACTATGAATGTGTTTGTATAGAAAGTGCCTCATTGGGGGAGGAGGT
This sequence comes from Iris pallida, assembly GCA_029216955.1. Lineage (NCBI taxonomy): Eukaryota > Viridiplantae > Streptophyta > Magnoliopsida > Asparagales > Iridaceae > Iris > Iris pallida. Next base: position 26,509 of record JANAVB010013320.1, read on the forward strand.
CACCATTTGGCAAGACTTGGTCTTCTTGCCTTTAGCTTTGGAGGTAGAATGTACCCCCGGTTGAGTCAATTCCGGAGTGAGACCTGGGTGAACCCACATGATCTCCCCCGAGATGTGGTGAGTGGAATCAGTCCGCTCACGTTTTCACGAGTCGGCGGAAGGTTGACCACCTCCAATGTCGCCTTCGGGATGGGGATAACACCATCCTCAGTTGTAATAGATGGTAAGGTGCCGAACTGGAGTGACACTATGTTAGCCAAGACTGTCTTCTCCTCGTAATCGACTGAGATGACGTTCGCATTGATCATACGTTGTATGTATTTCTTAAGGATGTAGCAGTCTTGAGTTGGATGTCCAACGAACCGATGCTAGTAACAGTACCTCTGGTCACCCACTCTGTCCACCTTGTCAGGATGCTTAGGATTAGGCAACTTGATTGTCGCTATTTCAGCATCTCGAAGAGTTGTAAGGTGTCCTCGTCTTTGAAGGAGTAGACCTCCTTCGGTCTCGGTGTTGGTGGAGGCTTTTGAGCGGGCCCCTGTATACTTTTTGAAGCGTTGACAGTCAATGATATTTTCCTTTTACCTTGTGCCTACTATTGTTGGTAGCAGCACATTTCCCTTTTCATCAAAGGCGGGAAGTTAACCCCCAGAAGGTGAGCATTACGTACCTTTTTCTCAGCAGCTTCGGCCCCGATGATCAATAAACTCCAATCGGAAGGCTGGGTGGAGTCAAGCCAGAGCTTGATTACAGGAGTCATGTTTATGCTGCAGGCATCGATCAGTACATGTTTTGGTGTACCCGAAGGCAACCATAAGCATGCTTGTCGAAAACGTTCGATAAAGGCTCGAACAGTCTCCTTCTCTGTCTGGCGTACTTCTATAAGGGATGATATGGTCATGTCCTTCCCACCATCGTAGAATCGGTCGAGGAAGAGGCGTGTCAAGTCATCGAAGGATGATATGGAGTGGTTAGGAAGACTGCAGTACCAATCGTAAACGACTCCCTTTAATGTCCCAAGAAATAGGCTGGTGAGTAGGACGTCTTTCTTTGGGAGATGTCCCGTTTGAGACTGAAAGTAGGTCAGATACTGACGAGAAGAATCCTTCCCATCATATGGCGTCAATGTTTGTGGTTTATACTTGGGAGGGTAAACTACTTTGTTCCATTCGAGAGGGTAAGGTTGCGGGATTTCCATCTTTTGACGTTCTTTCTACTGTTTCGTGCTTCAAAGCGCTCGCGCAGATCTCTGATCATGTCCACCAGCTCTTTTATAGAACTAGGAGCCGGTGAGGGAGGTACGGTGTGAAGTTCAGCATTTAAAGGAACCGACGTCCAAGGTGTAGTGTGATGATCTGCACCCGAAGATACCCGTTGAGCGGGTACTTGATTTTCTATTGGCCCCTGGATAGGGACCGGTGAAGACAGGTGCCCTTGCTAATGGTTGAGATGCCAGAGTGGTCCGAATCACAAATACCATTTGAGTCAATGATTGCATGGTGGCAGAGAGGGTTTTGAGGCTCCCTTCCAGGGTGTCCATGTGCTGCACAATGTCCGGAGTTGGAGCGTCTGACTCTTCCTCATCACCACCCCCAACCATGTAGACTGGCATAACATAGATGGAATTAGATGGGATCGGTTGAGGCTTCGCTTTCGACCTCATTTCTTGCGGAAGGGCCTCATCTTCTGAGGCCTCGTATTGGCTACCCCAGCTACCTCGGGGTCAGTTCCTTGGAGAACGTCCTCATCTTCAAGTGGAGGGTTGGATTGGATAGCAGAAGTCTGATCACTCCCAGCTGATGCTTCTGATGGAACCTTCTTTCTTGACCGGGTGCTCTCAAATACCCCTGAGGACGGGACCATCATTTTGCTTTTCCTCGGCTGACTCTTGGACGATGCTGCAGAGGTCGAGGGATTGATGGTTGTCTTTCTCCCTGATGAATGAGAGTTGGAGACAACATGGCAAGAAGCGACCTTGGGCTCTGACTCATTTTCAACTGGCACCTTCTTTCCGAGACGACGTCAGATGGGTGCAACAGATTGCAGCCTCTGGAATACAGATAACCTGGATGATAGAATCGTTGTTTTACAACAACAGCAGTTGATGGTGACTATGGCACAAGTGTGCCCCGCGAGGGCTGCATCGTGCTTAATGGTTAGCTCTCCTGATCTGCGTTTGTGAGTGATCACACTACGCAAATCATGAGGGTAGAGTTTCACTTTAACACCCCTTTCAGGCACATGGCTAGGCCAAGTGCTGGCGTGGTCATGTGAATGCGGCACCCCCTGATCCAGTTCCAGCGTATGAGATACGCCCGGATCATTGGTGGGGGAGCAACATGTATTGTGACTTGAACCCACTTCATGCTCACAACCCATGTGGGCGTATGGGTTCAAAGTTACAAGTTTTGCCTCGCACGACTTAGTTCCAAACGCAGAAGATGCGCCCAAGCGAGACGAGGACTTTGAGAGTCGGCTCGTATTTGGTGCAAATGCACCCAAGTCAACTCTGTATAGTTTACCATCGGCAACATGCATGATTTTGAGCGCACATCTCCGATTTACTGTGGATGTAACACATTTGGGGCGCATGGCCCGTGCTGCCTTGAATTTTTTCGTACCAGCCCACGAAGGCATATAGTACTCAGAATCCAACTCATCCTCGTCATGACAGTGAGTGATTCTGCCAAAGACAGAGGCCCTCTCCTATACACCAGAGTTCATGCGGGGGAAGATGGATGCGCCTTTGTGTCAACGCATCTTCTTCGACTGGGAAGAGGACAGTTGGGGAATATAGTCTATACTGCATTTCCTTTTTAGATGTTCTATACTGGCGTGCGCATCTTGCTTGCTGAGAACGTCAGCAGGAAGGGTGGGCTACGGTGGCGCGTCCCCTTCAGTGGTGGTGCTCGGCGCATCTCCTTTGCACACCTAAATTTGGCGAGTCTTCTTCGTCTTTGGCAGCCACTTTGAAGGACTTATGCTGCCTTTAGAGATGAACTCCTCATACGCCTGTTGATTGAGGCGCACCACGAGTGTCTTGTGGGAGGAGCCAAGCTTGATGTCATCGAATTATGACACAACTTTATTGTTAGAAGAGAAAGAAGTCCCCAACAGAGTTGCCAGCTTGTTTGCCATCAAAAATGTGACAAGGTTTTGTTGATTGATAAAACTTTGGTATTTCAATTACAAACAGAACAATATACAATGTAGGACTTAGACGTAGTCCTAGGAGTACACTTTTGTTTTTATCTGGGAACTGTATCGGTGGAGCGAGTGGTAATGCGTTGACTCCGTTGATGATCTGACGACGATCTTGGATTCTCTGAAGGTCTGGGCTGCTCTGGATGCCGGAGCGTTTAGAGGAGAAGTAGACATTACGTGTCTCTTCTTATATCTGTATCTAGATATGATAATCTCTTCCTGTGTGTTTGTGGATGAAGGAATGATCCTTCTATTTATAGGCAGCAGACTGGTCTGCTCATACGCACATATGTAGGATGCGCTTGTACGTGGAAACACCACATAGCTGATGCTGTGGAGCACATAGACGATGTGCCCTGAGTTGAAGCTGAATCTTGTTTGAACTGTACTGTTGGGCTGCGATGGAGCTGACACGTAGCAGTTGTGAAGATTCGGTCGTTGCTGAGATCTTGGGTGGTTAGCACCCATTCTTGAATAGAACCGAGTCAGAATACATGTGGCGTATGTCTGTGACTCAAAGATCTCTGATTTTGTAGAAGATAATCTGTCAGGATGCGCCTAGGATTAGGCGTATAGAAGGCAACTTGGTCTATGACAGACCAGTCTGGGCGTACGACTTCTGAGGTGCATGCAAAGCTTTTGGGCGTATGGCTGTGGAAGCACATGCAGAGACTTGGCTTCTGTCTTTTGGGAACATGAGTAAGTCGGGGGCGCATGGCTTTTGAGGTGCATGTAAATTTTTGGGCGGATGGCTGTGGAGGCGCATGCATGTGATCGGTCGGCCACGTTGCAATGCACAGCTGTAATCGACAAAATGTAATGATGAAGATGACGTTGGCGGCTCTTCATTTTCTGTAAAAAGCTGTCTACTGTTCAGTTTTCGGGAAGTATGCTGCCAACTCTATCACATAGCTTTAAATGCTTGATGGGTGACGAGTTGAAGTGGGCGCATCAGTTTGTGCCCTACTAGGCGCATGGGTCTATATCCTATTGGGTGCATCGGTACGGAGCGCATGGTGCTGACGACGCATCTGTCGCATGGTGCATCCTCATTGGCCCGTTTGTTGAGTTCTTCGAAGCATTAATGGCAGTTTTGACTTGGCTGAATACGAAGAGGCAAATTCATCGCCATTAATACAAGTTCATTGCACAGAATATAAGGAGATTGCCATTTGGCGCATGGGTGAAGGTTGTCCCAGCCTATAAATAGTTTTTGAAGAGTTTTGTTTCTCATTTCACTTAGCTTTCCTTTATGGAGATAAACTCGATCGGTCCCCTACCTTGGCGAGTTGACGATGAACTGCTTTGGAAGACGAAGATGTGCCGAGTTGGTATTTTCACCATCGGCCCTATTTTTCATACAAGCCTGTGAAATTGCCTGTTGCATCCAAATATCAGGATCGTCGTGTCCCAACACAGGCTGAAGGTGTCTATTGCATCCAAAGATTGGGATGGTCGTGCCCCGATTTTTGTTATGTTGTAAGAGTCGCAGGTCGGGGCTATCGTGCCCCAATTTAGTTAGGCTAGAAGCGCCACTCCTCCTGCTAGAGTGCTCGCATGCTGACAAGGAAGTGATTCGCTCTGACTATGCACGGGGATGAGCTTAAGCTGAGATGTTGGAATGATGTGCCTGGCTGTAGCACTTGGGTGATGCGCCTGGTTGTACGTTGAAGTGATGCGCCTGGCTGTAGCACTTCGAGTGATGTGCCTGACTGTAGCTTTTAGGATTTTCTTTCTCTTTGTAAAAGAATTTTCCTTTGTAAAAGACATGTAATAGACTTTCATATGAAATAAAAGCCCCATTTTTATGTCTCTACTTCTTTGTTGTTTTCTGCTGTGCCAAGTGTTCTGTTCCTGGCGCATATTGATTTCTGGTGCATGAGAGTTAGGGCGTATAGGAGTTATGGCCTTAGATGCGCCTGAAATTCCATGCTTCTACATGTATATGCCATGCCATGTTTTCTGCTTTATACTATTATAATTGCCTGGAATTCCTTATAACCATATTGCCTTCCCGATAGTGGCCCGTAGTGGTGCGCTCTTGACTCCTGTACTGTCGAGCTTGATATAGTGGCTCGTCGTAGCACACTCATGTCTTGATACTTGTCTTGTCTTATCTTATTGTGGCTTGTTATAGTGCACTCTTTTGCTTGTCTTGTCATGTCTGTTGGCACATTGATTTTGATATATTGACTATAATTGACCTCTGTACTATTTTAGCCCTAAATATTCTACAGGAACAAAAAAGTTAGACAAAGATAGAAGAAAGACGACTCCAACATCTATATGAAGATATGAGTCTCTCGGAAGCAATAAAGAAAAGATGATTCCAAGCACTTACAAACAAGCAGACCCTACGAACACTCAAGAAGACTATGACAAGTGAAAGAATTCCAGATCTAAAGCTCATGTCTCTCTAAGAGTTTGTAAGTGTCTAGAAAATCTTGTACGCACTTTAGAAATGATGACAAACTAAAATGGTATATTTATTTGAATTAGATTTTATGCAGAGCCATATAATCCGTCGGATCTCCACAAAAGTCCGTCGGATAATCCGATTAGAACCAGCAAGTATTTCTGGCAAAGTTCGGATAATCCGCCAGAGTTTCGTAGTAATCCTACGGATAATCCGATCAGAACCAGTAAGTTGTTTAAGTTCGGATAATCCGTCGGATTTTTTCATTAATCCGCTGGATAATCCGTACATGAAACAACAAGTATTTTAGGGTAAGTTCGGATGACCTAGACCTAAAGACAACAAGTGTTTATATAGTATCAATATACCCGATGTACCCGATTTCCTATGCTGTGATCAAGTTTCCCTAGTTTAACAAGTCCCCCAATAGTACACTAATACCTAGGTACCATTAGGATAGACCTGCATGGGCCACCACTAAAAATATGTCATGATCCGCTCCCGAATAATCGGACACGAGTCGGACGCGCCCAGCCTTCGTCATTAGACACGATGAAGTAAGCTGTACCAAACTAGGGAAATCTAACCAGATAATCATAAATGTATATAATCACAGTATCTATAAACGTATCCCAGAATGATCACCATAATCCACAATTCTAGGTATATAAATGTACGAGTCATCAAGAATGAAATGTACTATGAATTCTAAAAACAATATCTAGAAGTAAAGCTAAGTAGTCTAAACCTGAAGCCTCAAGCTAAGTCTCTTCCTGCTCAGATAATATCCTGGGCTCTGGCCCATAGAGTAGAATGGTACCCTGCAAATACACCTGCAATATATCCTAGTCAGGAGCGGAGCTAAGTATATCCAAGGAAAAAACATAAACATCATGGTATGAACAATAAACATGAAATATATAAAATACAAGAAATGAGAACAAGACATGAAACTGAACAGGAAATACTGAAAGTAAAATAGAAAACATGATAAGAGTCCTGGACATGAAATACAACCTGAACATGAAATACAACCTGAACATGAAATACAACCTGAATCCTGAAATGTGCAAGATTGAAATACATCCAGAGTGTATGATCGGCTTGGATAGATTAATGAACATGAAATGGTATGGCTTCGGTCCCGCGTGCACGATGCGGGACCCAAGCTATTCACATGAATAGTAACAGGGTTTGATCACACATCTGTAGTATTTTTCCTCCCAGACACAAGTAACTCATGAAACATGAAACAAGACAATCCCGTGATACATCGTGTCAACAAGGTGATACAGGAATGAATATACAAGACATGAGAAAATGAACAAATCCGAGGAGTATACTTGCCTTGCTCAGTGTGGTCAATGGTAGGAAGATAGAAATCTCTGAGTCCTCATGAATGATATAAGTTGGATTAGGTTCTAAACAATATGTTTCCTATTAAACTCTTTAATTAATATCCTGATTTAACTATATACTTGCTATTTATCTATCTATAGATATCAATAGTTAATCCTATAGAACTAGTTAATAAACTAACTAAACATTAGATTACAGTAAGATATTGTACTAGAATTTTACATAAATTGGTTAACAAAGTATTTACAAGGAAAATAGTTCACTTGAGTTGCTCCTCAAATATATTTTAACCACTCTCAAATAAAGAATGAAAGAATAGTACAACTATAAGGTAACAACATTATGCTTAGAGCCTATCCTTACAATAGGCTCAGCCTAAGTTAGAAGTCAACCCAGCTTACCCATCAGTTCAACCCAATCTGAACTGCCAGCCCAAGTCCACAGGTTAAAATAAATTCAAAAGTAAAGTTAGTTCAATATTAACCCAGTTCCTGTAGATGAATACTATGTTTCAACCAAATCTCCAATTAATCCAAAATACAAACAAACAAGAATTTAAAGGCCAACACTAGAACACCCACCTGGTATAGTCCAACACCTATCAACCTGTAGCTCAACCTGGCCGAACCCAACAGCAACATTTGAAATCAAATTTGAAACCAACTCCCCAACGGTCAACATAGCCTTCCATATGAACTCAGTCCAAAGGAATTCATCAATCGATTAGACCAGAGGAAGAAAAATTCATACAGAACCAAACCCAGTCAATACACTAGCAAATTAACTGCAGGGTCCGATCCTAGTATTAGGAAAACAGAACACACAACTAAAATCACAAATCCGTATAAAATTTATACAAAGTTTTACATACAAAAATATAGAATCAAATGAATAAATTCCAAATGCAGCAACTCTCACAACTTTAGACTTGAGATCACACAAGCGGAATCCAAATGAATGCTGACACTGCTACCTACGTTCCTGACACCCGAGTCCCAAAAATCAAACCAGCACAGTACACACGCCACACATGAATTCGCACACACTTGGACACGACACGAACATAATCTTGGACACGTACTCCTTTAAACTGCTACAGTCAACCCACGCCATATTGATACTGCAACTCCAGTCCAATCTCACATAATCACTGGACACGAATCCATAACAATTACGAACGAGACACGATCATGACACATGAAACGAACACAAATATTTGGAATTACAGCCAACGCGACTAGGTACAAATTACAGAAGAAGAAATTGAGTTAAGGATCGAGATTTACCTACTGGATTCAGAATCGTGCCTCGAGGACGACATCGATCCGTTCGTCGAGAAGGGGTCCTCGCTCGGCCGGAGATGCCCTGCTGTCATCGTCGACCGGGAAGGATTTTGCCGCCGAAATGAACTGCTCGACCGTCGGCGAAAATAGAACAGGCCGCACCTCGCCGCCGAAGGAGAATGGGCACGCCGAGGTCGGTTGAACGCCGCCGAAGAAGAAGATGCCTCGTCGTCGTTGCCGCGAAGGAGATGCCTCACCGTCGTCGCAGTTGCCGAGAGAAGGAAGGGATCGTCGGAAGATGGCTCAACCGTGGTGGCCGCCGACGCTGTGAAAAAACTACCGCCATCGCTGTATAACCACCGCCGTCGCCATCGAGTCGGAGGAACCGCCGAGATTAGGGCTAGGGCTCGCGCGTCTCGGGGGAGAGCAGAAGAAGGGATTGAAAGAAAAAAATAAAATAGAGTCAAATGAATCTCTCTCTCTCTCTCTCTCTCTCTCTTCCAGCTAATAAAAGAAGAATTTGTACTTTTGCAAAAAACCTCTCCACTCAACCAAATTTATCAATCAGTCCCTCCGCTTATAATATTTACACTAAACCCCTCTTTCTTTTCATAATTGCAGGAATTGGTTTAAAAATCAGTTAGAGAGTCACATGGTGGCCCCAAAGTTTGTTATAACAAACTTTTAAAATTTAAAAATAAATTCTGCCCAACTAATTTTCCTCCAAAAATATCAATCACCATATTATTATTTTAAAATCAAAAACTTATTATTTGAAACTTAATCATCAACTATTATAATATTAAAAATGTTTTTTAAAATCAAATTTATTTTCTCAAAACAGGGAGGTGGAGTTACAAGTAGCTAGCCTTGGTGGCAAACTCTATGCTTTTGTTTTAGTTGATGTTTTGAGATTCACTTGGGTTATTTTTCTTACAAATAAAAGTGATACTTTTTCGTGAATTTGTTGCTTTTCGTAAATGAGTTCAAAATGAGAAAGACATTATGATCAACAAAATTAGAAGTGATCATGGAGGAGAATTTGATAATGCCGATTTTAAAGATTGTGTGATAAAAATAATTTTAGTCATGATTTTGCTTGCCCTAGAACTCCACAACAAAATGGTGTTGTGGAAAGAAAGAATAGAACCCTTGGCGATATGGCAAGGGTCATGTTAAACCAATACAAGCTTCCCCAATACTTTTAGGCGGAAGCCGTTAATACGGCATGTTATGTTATAAATAGAGTCTTAATTAGACCTATTTCTTAAAAAAAACTCCATATGAGCTCTAGTTTGACAAAATTCCTTCTATTAAATATTTTAAAGTTTTTGGTTGCAAATGCTTTATTTTGAATACCAAAGATAACCTAGACAAATTTGAAAAAAAAAGCCTATGAAGGTATCGCTTTTGGTTATTCTATGCATAGCAAATGTTTTCGTGTATTTAACAAAAGAAGTCTTGTAGTCGAAGAGTCAATCAATGTCTTCTTTGACGAACTTAACACTTCCACATCTAACTCCTCAAATGATGTTGATGACATCTCTTTTGGTTTGGAAAACTCTCCTCTTGGAGATACTAGTATTCCTTCATCCAACAATGAAGTTGAGACTACTCCACTCGAAGACTCTCCACCAATAGATCCTCATCAAGAGGATCTCTCCAAAGAATGGAGATTTGTTCTCCATCATCCCAAGGAGCTTATCATTGCTGGCCCATCCTCACGGGTTAGCACTAGATCTTCTACATGAGATCACTGCGCAAACATGGCTTTCATTTCACAAATAGAGCCTAAAAATATTAATGATATTTTTAATGATAAATTTTGGATGATTGCAATGCAAGAGGAGCTTAATCAATTTAAGCGAAATAATGTTTGGAAACTCGTTCCTAAGCCCCACAACTATCCTATTATTGGGACAAAATGGGTTTTTCGAAATAAACTTAATGAGGATGGTATCATTACTCATAACAAAGTTCGATTGGTTGCTCAAGGCTATAACTAAGAGGAAGGCATTGACTACGAAGAAACCTATGCTTCAGTTGCTCGTCTTGAATTCATTCGAATGCTTTGTGCTTTTGCTTGTTTTAATGATTGCAAACTTTTTCAAATGGATGTCAAAAGTGTCTTCTTGAATGGTGTTATTAAAGAAGAGGTTTTTGTCAAGTAATCTCGCGATTTTGAAGACTTTCATTTTTTCTGATCATGTTTTCAAACTACACAAAGCCTCTATGGCCTCAAACAAGCTACATGAGCATCTTAGCTCCTTTCTCATTTCTTACAACTTCTCAAAGGAAAAAGTTGACACCACACGTTTATCAAAACTCATAATGGCACACTTCTATTAGTTCAAATTTATGTTGATGATATCAATTTTGGTTCCACTAACAAGACACTATGTGTAGAGTTTGCCAAAGTTATGCATGATGGATTTCAAATGAGCATGATGGGCGAATTACCTTTCTTTTTTGGTCTACAAATCAAGCAAGGACCGCACGAAACTTTCATCAATCATGCCTAATATACAAAGGATATCTTAAACGCTTTGAGCTAGACTCATCCAAATCAATGAGAACTTCGATGGCCACAACGACCAAGCTTTATCAAGATGAAAATGGTGTCTCGGTCGACGTTCGTAAGTATCGAGGTATGATCGGTAGCTTGTTTTACTTAACTGCTAGTCGTCTCGATATCATGTTTAGTTTGTTTATGTGCACGATAACAACCAAATCTTAGAGAATCACATTTATATGCCGTTGAGCGCAATTTTCGATATTTCAAAGGCACCATTAACATAGGACTTTAGTATCCAAAATTTTTATCCTTTGAACTTATCGGCTACTCGGATGCAGATTTTGCCGGATGTACGATTGACCGAAAAAGCACTAGCGGCACATGCCAATTCCTTAGGAAATCCTTAGTTCTATGGTTTAGTAAGAAACAAAACTCAGTTGCTCTTTACACAACTGAGACCGAATACATTACAGCTGGATATTTTTGTGCACAATTCCTTGGATGACACAAACACTTGTAGACTATTGTATTTTCTCAAATAGTATTTCTATCAAATGTGATAATACTATCTCTATTAATCTCACTAAAAACTCGATTTGTCACTCATGCACCAAACACATTGAGATTCGATACTACTTTTTGCGAGATCATTAATTCAAAGGCGACATTCGTCTTGAATTCATAGTCACCGACCATCAACTTACTGATATCTTCACCAAATCTCTCACCAAAGATCGGTTCTCCCTCATTTGTCGCAAAATCGGCCTCCTTGAGAAATCCTTTTAAACTATATATTTCAAATATTCGGATTATTCGACAGATTTCTGCGGAAATTCGTCAGATAATCCGGACTCATTCCAGTAAGTTTTCCAATTACTATAACAGGTCTTCCGTCGGATATCCGCAGTCATTCGTCGAATTTTCTGCCATAAATTTCTGGCACAAATATGAAACTTTGTCTACTCCTCTCCCCAATCGATATGACTGTTCACATACCGTAATAAATTTATACTTATCTTCAACCAGATTTTTCGTCAGTAATCCATGGAAATCCTCTGGATTTTTTGCTTTCGTAGAAGAGGTACAGTACCCGAACAGTTGGTGCCTCTTCATTCCTCTCAAAATTTATTTCAGTCATTTATTCCCCCTCTTTAACCGATGTACCCTTTATACTTCCCTCCTTCCACCCCTTCCTTCCTTTTTAAAACCCTCCTCCTTCATATCATTTTCCCTACTCCATCTCCTTTATCTCCACAAAACAAAAGAAACTCCTCCCTCTTTTCGTAGCAAATGCCCCCGCCACGATGGCTCCTCATCCTCTGCCATCCGCCTTCCACCGCCCTCTTTTCTTTTGCACCAACCCAAGGCTGCAATCCTACTATCTTTAAGTCAGCCCAACATTCATGGGATTGGTTCTTTCTACCACAAAGCCCTCATCTGCCCTGGAAAGCCTATCTCCTAGATCACCTTCCCTTCCTATCGCGAATACTTTAAGTTTTTTGGGATTGACGTATAACGCCCCAGTCCCAAAATACTTGGGACTAAGTAATGGACATGCCAGCTGCATACATACGAAGTATACTCCATATATAGAAACCTCGTATGTATACAAGCTGTAAAATGCAGTAAACCAAGACAACTAAATCTCATCCACCAAATAAGAGAATAATAATGTAATTTAACTTTAAAATTTTGTCATTACATATGTAGTTGGGTGGAGACAAATCCACTACCAACCATTTAAATGAGAAGAAGAATACACGAAAGAAAATGCGAAGGAAAGATAGCAAGTCGACCCAACGGCAATCCTCTACGAAGGAATGGAGAAGATCACGGCCTTGGCTAAAACACCTTCAAATATCACAGAAGCACACACCTAGAGAGATCACCAGGTCCTCAGAGGACGTAACAAGATACGTAAAGAACATGCCATAATAAACTGAATATATAATATGTCATAAGCCATAAGTAAAGTAAAATAGTCCCAATCGTAACAAGGTTCAATATCTCATCATCGAAACAATGGACTACCCCTACAACTAAACAAGGACAAGGGATAACACACTATACTGCGATGCGACATTGTCCCAAGCTACTAGTGGAACGGGGGTGACATGACATTGACTAGGGTTTACCTAACCATTATAATGTGTTTATGCAGTTAAGAACAAACCTTTAGTCGCGCATGAGCCCTGTCTGGAAATAAGATTGTATAGTCCCCTATTGGGCACTAGTGACGAAGCGCATAACGTTCAAAAACGTCAGTGGCCAACCTGAGGGGGTCAATAAACCCGTATCTCCAGCGGAGCTTCCGGGTTACAAGAAAATGTGTAATAGAAGCCTATACGACAAGGAAATATTTTCCCCTCCCTATGCACCTATCTAAGTCACATCCGCGGTCATGTATCTCTACTAACTGCGAAGTCTTCTAGCATGCCTCTATTAGCAGTTAGACCTAACGCATACGCACGGGTGATCAACCAACACACAAGTACCTCTACATGCTACTCATCTCACAGATATCTCGTGGTACAACTGTGTCAAGGTTTATGCAATATACTACATGGTAGTCCCTTAACTCTAGGTATGCATAACTTAAAGACAAGGAAGAAATAAGGCTAGTACTTTCATCATGTATCACGAAAAACAAGCAATTAAATCAACTAAAAGAACTAGAAATAAACAGACAGGAATATGAAATAACTAAAGAAAATACAACTAAATATAAAAATAAATATGGCAAGGTATCTTGCCAGAGATTGTGTGCAAAATGGCGACATCCAATAGCTCGAACCGTCAGAATAGTGAAGCGATGAAAGACAAATCCTGCGTACGTCCTCGGATGCTGAAATAAACACCACGAACGTGTTTAGAATAAAATATATGTCTCGGAAACGCCTTTCCAAAAGTCTAATTCTGGAACAGGGTAAAATTATAATTTTGGGTCAAAACGATGTCCGTCGTTGGACCCATTTTGTACCGAAACGCGTACCAGAACCTACGGTCTCTAAAGTTGTCAAACTACATGTCTACGAGTCTGGTTTGAGGAGACGAACCCAACCATATGTCCAAAGTTGGATTCCGGCGGGCTGTGCACAATTTTGCCCGTTGGAGCGGGTCGTAGGCTCGCCAAATAGGCGTTCCGGTCGACCTTCTCAGAATCGGACCAAACATGGCCCACAGGACCAAAAAAATAAAAGGTTATGCCGGCATAAGTTTGTCTCGATTTGACGAACATGCACAAAGTAATTGAGGAATTTGCAAAGGGGCCGATACGATAAATTTCGACGGATACGCGTCAAATTTGTCGCGCACACGCAACCAATTTGAATTCCATCAAAGCCTACACGTCCGCGAAGTCGATATGCACCTTTCAATTCTTTTGGTTCGTGACCATGTTGTCCAGTTTGTCGGGACGCACGTCGTATCAGAGAATTTCTAAGTTTTCGAAAACAGTTTTGCCAAGTTTTTCTCAATTTTTAAGTCTAGTTAACTTGATGTACAATAGATGATATCATAATCTAAAAATATCATTCAGGAACCGTATAATTTGTCATTAAACCTATTCAATTAGTTTTCTAAACTAAATGAGGGATCGGCAGATAATTGTCTTCCAAAACAGTTCTTTGGAAGCGAAGCTCTATTTGATTCGGAACAGTTTTTTTGCCAAGTTAGCGTCGAATTTCTGGGCGATTTAGGGCATATAAATTTTTCTAATTGAAGGAAATTAAGGCCGTATATGTTGTTGAAATACCTGAAAAGACGGATCGAGTAAAGATCGATCGAGCGCAGCGAAACACCACTGCGAAGTCGGCTCCGCGGATGCGCTGCTGCTGTCTTGTGGCCGTGACTCTAATTTAGCATGCACGTGTAGCGCGTCTGCAGTCCAGACGGTAGTGGCCGCGGCTGAGCACAGGCGCCTGGGTGTCGGAGAAGACCTTGGGGGTCGTATAGCCGGAGATAGGCTTAGGGTTTCTTTGAAATTTCCTTTATTTTTCTCTCGATATATACGAGTGTAGAGGGGGCAGAGTTTGGATGTTTTATGGGCTGTGGCTCGACCTTGGCTAGCTACTGTTCCCGTGGGATCAGTAGCGGCCAGTTATATATATATATATATAATATATATATATATATATATATATATATATATATATATATATAATATATATATATATATATATATATATATTATTATCTATAACTAAACAATATATATAAACACACACTAATAATTTCAGATAAATTTATAAAAAAATTCTAATTTTTTTCTAAAATATTCTAACAAAGATTCAACACCAAAATATACCTACATTTGTATATGATATCATTTGACTACTACTTTTAATTTTAGCAAAATAACTAATTATTTACAAAACTTTAAAATTATAAAATTATAAAATTATAATGTAACTGAAAGAAAATAAAATAAAGATGAAGTTAGTAAAATATATGTATATATATTTCCAAATTGCTAGTACATAACTTGTACATCCTAGGTGTCATTCCAAAAATCGCTAATACACGCAAGCTAACTAAAATATGAAATTATTATAAAATTTAAAATAAAATAATAAAAATGCCTAAAATATTTCTAAAATATTTTGAAAATATTTTGTACATTTATTCCTGAATTTGATTATATCATGACTAAAAATATTTTTTTTACAACTACCAGGCTATTAGTAATACGAGTACTTGTAATTTATAAAAATATATACTAATAATAATATATTTACAAAATAAGTTTGGGGTTTACATCCTACTCAAATTATAAAAATTTCGTCCTCAAAATTAGAAATAACCTTAAATCAAGAGGACGTGATTTTATACAAGGGGAGAGTGTGTTCGCCAAATCTTAACTCAATTTTTGTGACAATGGAAGAGGTGGTTATCACAGGAATCCAAGTTGACTCCATATTTTATGAAATGGGTGGTATTCTTGGTTTCAGGCCCTACCCAACTTATAAAAGTTGGCTGACCGTAAAAAATCGAAGTTACATGGCTTCTGAGTAGGGCAGTTTCTAAAGAGTGGCACAAGTATATTAAACACTTTTGGCCGCAGTCACGGATTCTAAGGGAGCCTAGATATTGCCATGACGTTCTTGGTCAATAACTTCTATAGGAGGTTGTTACAATTTAACGTCATTTCTATCGACATTCTTTCAACAAGGTAAGTAGGAACCTTTGTTTGATTATAACTAAAATGTGTCATTTCAAGAAATTTAACATGGGTAACTGAGCGAGGTTGAAGAACTTAAGGAAGAAAAATTTCACGACCATGAGATGACAATCCACAACAAGTCAGAACCTTGCTATAGTATATGATTAGGTAAGGATTTGGAATCTTTAAGTCATAATGACAAGAGTATGTGGTTTGTGTTTGGTATGGGTGGAATGCATATGTCATAGTAGTAATGCGTCTTGCAGGATGGGTATCTAGTTTAGTTAAAGGAATGAGTCGATATTTGCTTGGTTAAAGTCAAATGGAACATAAAATAGGCATTTATGGTTGTTCTAAGGAAAAATATGTCACACACATGTGCGTAATTGAAATGAAGCACAGGAAGGTGTATTTGTGTAGGACTTGTATGTCATGTGTGTAGTTTGACTAGTCTATTTCATGAGTATGGAGTTTGTGAAAGGAAGGGACTAGTGTTGTGTCAAACATCATAGTCATGGTGGAGATTCTCAAATAGTACTGATAGAAATGGATGTTATGAACCATTGATTTGTTAGTTCAAATTAGAACCAATCGACCACAATTATTCGCTAGTTTTTAGAGGGTCTTGTCTACACATTTTAAAATTTTGCTCTCGGAATTGAAACTAAGACATGATTATGGAGTTTGAAGAATCAAAGTTGTGATCTTTTACCGCAGTTATCTAACACACGAGCAAAGGAAGATAAAATATGATACGAAGATCGTGTTGCAACTCCCAAGCAGATGTAGGAACAGTTACGAAGGCATTCCATTAGAAGAGATAGAGTATACTAAGTTCATGGTTTTATCTAACCCTCATGAATTAGTTGAATATAGAAAGTACAGTAATAGGACTTCTAAGATGGTAAATTCCAAGAAGGTGCTTGATGTTATGAGGTACTTCTTGTCGTAGTCATGGACTCTATGGGAAGCCTAAATATTACTCATTTAACATTGCCCATGTATTGACCACATTTCATTCCTTTTGGTTTTTATAGCCCAAATATGGCGTTAAGCTAGGATGGGTTTAACTAGGTCTTAATGGATTCTCTAATTGGCCGTCAATCTATGGTTGAACCAAAACTTGGATTTAATCTACATTGGCTAGTCACGATGCTAATTTTTTTTTTGAATCATTCCTATTAGATTAGGGTAACATAAAGTAGGTTCCAACTCAAGTGTTGAGCCAATTGCTACCCGGTTGGTTGTTAACCAGTTCCTTATGCCAAAAATGCGCCTTCTGTGACTTTTGTTGTTTAAGTAGCACCAGAAGACTCAATTTGGTGGCACACTAGTGGCACGTGCGTAGTGGACTTTGAGTAGATCACAACCATATTTGGGTCAAAGGCTTGAGTCGGGGTTGAGTCTCTA